>CM067312.1:32204802-32507302 GCA_034231615.1 Meghimatium bilineatum | reverse complement strand
TGTCGTAAAAGGCGAATAAGGAGGTTATGGGATGGAGTTTGCTGTCTCATCCCATATATAGGGTCAGTGACCCAAAGCCATGCTGAAGTCGGATGTGTCAGGCCGAAAGGCGCAGATATTGCAGCAATGCTGTAAACCATGACAACGCATTCCGTTCTCCGGACTACATCCTGCTAATCTACAGGAGTTTGAGAACGAACGCAGAAGAAGAAGACGAAGAAGATATTAATTTCTGTGAGCTACGTACGTTATTTTAAAAGGGATGCCGAGCGTTGTGGCGTCTATTGACGCGACGCCACTATTACCAATAACGGCACAGAGATATCAGAATCACTGATATTTAGCGACCTTAATATCAGCATGTATTAGTCAGTTAATACTGCGGACATTGACACGCAGTCATTAGAAAATATTGTTTTCACTTTATTCATATGTATTAGAAAAGAAAAAACATCTCAACGTCACATAGACAATCTCTATTGTTGTCAATTCCGTAAAAGAACATTTTGTGCGCGCATTGGATTTGTTAGTAATTTAAAAACGCACTATTAACTTTATTATATTTATTACTTATTGTTATTATTATTATGGATGAGTTTTTGGTCATCGTCGATTACGACGGACGAACATCATGTATAAAAGTGTTCTATTATTAAACTGATGTAGATGTTCTGTCAATGAACTAGAACTTGTGAATGAATATGTAACATGTGTTTTTATTATCAATTTAATGTGATTGTTTCTGCGTCTTCAGCGTTTATTCTCAAACTTCCGCTGGTTTTCTCTTGTAGAAAGGGCAATGGTTCTACTAGATTTCCAGTAGGATGTAACCCAGAAAATGGAAATGCGTTGTGTCGCTGTTTTATTTGCACCAATGGCCCGACATATCCGTTTCAAAGTTTCCATGCCAATAATAGCCATGGCGACTCCAAGAATATAAATAGTGATAAAAGAAAAGCACAAACGTAGTGAAAAACATAGCAAATGTTTTATCCTGATGAATCCTGTACACAGGTCTGGTAAACTGTCGAAGGTTACGGAAAGATATAGCACATAATGATCACCAGAATCAGATTCCCAAAAAATGTTTTTGATATAAACCAGAATATCAGATCTTGCCACGCTGTCATCGCGGACATTATTTTTTCGTTGCACCCGAACTATAACAACAATGAAAGCTGTGTTTTCTGACTGGTTTCCCGGTTCCCACGATGTAACTCCTAATCTGTGTTTATCACAAGAAAGTTGGTGGTTTGCAATGTTGCTCAAAACACTTGCAGGAAAGTGTAGCAAGAAGGACGTATAATACATTGTGCGCTAGATTAGATACTATACCAGATATCAGAATCTTGCAGAATCTTATCAGAAACTAACAAAAATGTTACACTTGTATTTCATATTGTACTCAATGTTTAACAAAATAATCTCGTTTTCTGTGATCTAATCATTTAAAGATGTATTTGTAACGAATACTTATTTAAAAGTCCAAATTGTATGCACATATTTGCGAGCACTGAATGGGAAAAACATCGATTGAAAGAAAGCGAAAATGATACCATAATGAGCTTAAATACAAAAATGTTCAAGTATTTTTTTTTAAATAAATCTTATTTCTAATTTGTAATAATAATTAAGATAAATGTCAGCTATTAACACAGACACGAGTTTGGCTTGCATGCGTTCTGGAATTATTGCCTTCGGTCTCATGCAAATTATTGCACGTATTCTACTCATTTTTTGCAAGAAATCTTGGATGAGTTATTGATGACGTGACAAAATTGATGTCAGTAGGTTTAAAGGGCCATGAAATGGCTCAGCTGTCCATTCCTTGTTTACATTTATTGCAGATAATGTTTTTAGCTGTTCTAAGTTTGGTGGCAATTCGTGGTTGGAGTATACGTGCTCCCTTTTTCTGCAGTTTATCATCACTTTCATTCCCACTGATACCTGTGTGGCCTGGTGTCCACTGTAGTGTAGTATTGATGTCATAGGATGTAAGTATCTTTGTAGCTTGAAGCAGGTTGCTTATAGTTTTCTCCGCTGTTGGATTCCTGTTTTTAAGGGCCTGTAGAGCAGACGGAGTCGGTGTATATTACTAGGTTGTTTGGACGTATTGCACCGTTGTTGTATTTGGTGATGATGTATGCGTTTCTGATATTATTTTCACCTCTGTGTCATAGTTTCTGCAGAACTCTCCACCAGCAGCAGATAAACTATATTGATATTTTGTCAAGGAAGACTATGACAGAGCCATATTCTGCATTGGTAGTGACTCTGATGACTGACTCATATATGCACGCTTGGATCCAGTCCTTGGGATAGGAGGCTATAGACTCTACTTCACTGGACTTAAGGGTGTTTTTTTTCTTTTTGGTTGTTGTTGTTTCCTTGGTTTCTGACTTGTCAATTAGTGTAGTGTTTATTTGCGGCAGCATGATGGATTTAATTGGTGGGATATTTGGTGCTTTCTCAGATTTCTCTCTACCTTCAGGATGGTGATTATTTTGGTTTAGTTTTGCTAGCTCTACTGGGGATTTTTGTTGAAACAAGACTAAAGTCTTGTTTCGTGTGTCTATTTTCTGAGGACTTCTTCGTTAGGATGATTTTATGGGAGTGGATTGTATCTTTCCACAACTTCTATAGTTGCCTTTTCCCTTATGATATATGTTTACATCAATTTCATATCTCATTCTGTCAACAATGAAGTAGAAATCCGTTGTACTCTGTTCACGTGTTTGCAAGAGCGGCCTGCAAGTAGAGATCCGTTGTACTCTGTTCACGTGTTTGCAAGAGCGGCCTGCAAGTAGAGATCCGTTGTACTCTGTTCACGTGTTTGCAAGAGCGGCCTGCAAGTAGAGATCCGTTGTACTCTGTTCACGTGTTTGCAAGAGCGGCCTGCAAGTAGAGATCCGTTGTACTCTGTTCACGTGTTTGCAAGATTGGCCTGCAAGTAGAGATTATAGTCTAATATGGAACTGACGTATGATATGTATGCATGTCTAAGTATTGTCTTGTCGGCTCCACAGGATGTACTTGCAAGTCGCTGTAAAGAAATTGAACATTCTAGATGCTATAATCTGCGATGCTATTAATACAGTTGCTGAATGCTAGTCTCCTGTCCAGCTGACACTTATGTATGTTGGGTTTTCTTCTGGGTTTAATTCAGCATCTCGATAGTGATTTTAAGTTTCTTCATTTCTGTGTTGCTAAGTATAAATATAGTGTATTGAGTGTTGTTGGTGTTTACTTTCAGTTTCCAGAAGTCGCAATATGTTGATATTGTGAGAAGAGGTTTTCTAAGTCTGTCTGTAGCCCCAGGTGTAAGTCCGATTCATGTCTTCATATGACATTGTCATCTGCAAATATAGCTTTGTGGGTGTTAAGCAACTCAAGAGGACATCGTGAAGATTTAGAACCGGGTGCAGCTGAGGGCTGAGTTTTTTTTTAGCCCTCCATCAAGACTGTATTTTTTATGATAGTTTGTTGTTCACTGCAGTTGACATGGCATAGTTCAGTCACTCAGGTAGTTTTTTATTAATGTGTACATTTTCTCCCAAACACCCATGCTTCACATTTTTATTAGTCGTCCCTTTTATCATTACAGTGTCATATGCTTGTCATAGGTCTACAAAAGCAGCTGTACTCTTTCCTCGCTGAAAATTGTCCTTTACATTCTGTGTGTAGAGAAAGAGTTGGTCTTCAGTCCCTGATTTTTCGAATGCCTGCCTGACAGTTGCATTAGCACACTGAGGCTTCTAACCACCAGTATAATCTGATCAACATTTGTTCTGCAAGTTTACTGATGTTGGAAGTCATTGGCAGATTGGCAAAAGAGATTGGCAGAAAGCTTTGTATGTCATCTTCAGGCTTATCTTTCTTCAACATTGGTTTTATAATAGCGGTCTTCCGGGCTATTGCTAAAGTTTCGCTTTGTCAAATTTTATCTATGAAGTTTTAGATCTGTTTTTGCTCCTTTGGATCCGTAAGGGCAAGTTAGGTGGTGGATCTCATATTGGATAGATATCAGGACCCAGTGCTTCTCTTAGCTGTGTTTCTTTAGAGAAGTCTGGAGTTGCTGTATGGTGAAGTTGTTCGCTAAACGCATCTTCAACTACAATAAATGTATTATTGTGTACAATTTAATACACAATTTAAAAAGAGTCAAATCCCCAGATTGTGATAACAGTAGAAATGATCCAAGCAGGAGGAGAAGCCAGTGTATAGCATAGTTAGTCCTGCAAGATCTGGAAAACAAATATGTGGCATAAAGTACTTGTTGGCAGCCTAGTTACACAACCACGCTTCTGAGACAACCTTATGTTAGTCCAGGTGTCGCCCTAGTTACACAACTGAGAAGAATATATGTTTCTGTTAGAAATGAAATGGGTTGTCAATAGCTACTTAATAGAGAAGGGAGGGAGGACCCGTGTGTAAAAATTACACGGCTCGACAGTTCTAATTTCGAGCCATGTCTAGAATCACATGACTTTAATCATGTGTAGCAATTTCCCAGCTCCTAAATATAGGCTACGAGAAGTGTAAATGCTTCTTCACTGAACGTGTTGCTGTTGTCTGTGTTTCAATCGACCGATCCATGTTCAGAGTAACTTGAGAATATACACGTTGGAAGTCGTGACTAACCTTCATTGTGGGATTCGGTATGGTGGAATTCGGAGGACCGTGTTTAACCAAGTTTCGAGGGTAGTGGGTGCCAAATGAGCGGACCTGAATAAATCCCGTTTACTGCCTTTTAATTTTTCAGATAGCTCCTCGGTACTTCCTATTTATATCAAGAACAGGAATCAGCAAACCTGGATTGTGAAACATCCTATTGGTCAATATGCAGAAAGGAATAATACAAGGATGTTCTCTATCTCCATATTTCTTTAATATTTATGCATACAATATTATGAGATCAGACCCATGTACAGTTTCATCCTCTTAACACCAGAAGACAGCAGATTTCATAAATTAGATATTCAGAGGGCACAGTTCTTTAAACAACTAACGAGCAAGATAGTCAACAACTAATTCTATCAACAGAAAACACAGTTAAGCTCAGAACTTGTTCTTAAATACAAAGAAAATACACGTAATGGCAAGTTAGTAGTAGGAATATCTTAATGACACAATAGACAAGTCCGTAGGTATTCGAATCTAATATTCAGGATGTCCTTCAGAATGCGGTAACTGACTGTTCCGTTTCGATCTTGGTTGATAGCTCTTCTTTTGATTCAAATATACCGCACGTTTCTTGCAACACTTTGCATTTCTCCCAAGCTCTACACTCTAGCCATATATACAAGGAAAAAAATACATCCCCATTTCTACCAAATGGTCCAACTCCATAACTGCATTCAAAATATCAGCGCGGTCCGTTGAACTGAGACTGGTCACTGTCAACATGCTGGGAAGTCTGTCTGATCTTATATTTCCCTTAACACCCACGTGTCCGGATACACGAATGATGGTAACTCTGCCGAGCACATATTTTATCACCAGCTTAAGCCACTGACAGCATTTAAAAGCTCACATGGATCTTTGAAAATATACTCTCAGAATCAGTAAGAAAACTCTGGGACTCCAGCTATATCATTGCCCTCGTCACTGCCATCACTTCCGTGATAATACCTACTAGGGGGTTGTATAAACGGCACAACTTTCATCCATAATACACTCTGCATTGAGCCGTGAATGCTGAAACAAAGATATCCCCATTTGAGGAATTCTCAATGGTAAGAGCCTGGAGTTCTGAATCTATAAGCACATGTATGTCACTGTTACGTTTCCTGGAAAGTACGGTACCACTTCTTTGTTAGTCAAGTACAGATAAACGCGTGTGCAATAGTTGCTAGGCGATTTGGTGCCGTTGAACGGACTGGTTCAATTCCCGTTAGTATCAAGAATTCTTCAATGGACGTTGTAAACTGGATAGATTTACTTTCCCACTCTTTTCCAGATTATATGTTCCCTAGTGTGCATACCCGTTTAACAATCTCCTCTGCCCTGTCTAGCCATGAGTCCGCCCTTGTTTTTATCTTTTAAATATTATCATGTAGTGGATGGTTCTTACATACACTGGTGCGCAGGTATGAACAAGCAAATATCCGTGCTTTGCATCACGGTAGGATTATCAAGCAAGAAGCGTATTGCAACTATTTCTGTATCTCTGAGGCAACCATGTCAAGTCCATTAATATGCTTTGAGCTAAGGATAAGGATAGCCAAGGGAAACTCTACCACTGACATGACTAGCACTTGATATAGCAGTGCATAAGAACAAACACCACACTACAAGTATATCATGCTGCTGTTATACCAACCTTACTATACGCCTGCGAAACGTGGACAGTGTATGCTAGACATGCAAGAAAGTTAAATCATTTCCATCTTACCTGCCTACGTAAATTACTAAACATCCATTGGTGGGACAAAGTACCAGACTACGAGGTCTTGGAAAAATCAACCTCAATAAGCATCCACACAATACTTATGAAGGCGCAGGCACGCTGGGCAGGCCATCTTGTGCGTATGGAGAACTCGCGTTTGCCAAAACAAATATATTATGGAGAACTCAAGGCAGGATTTCGAAAAGCTGGTGGACAGAAAAAGCGTTTCAAAGACACGCTCAAGTCATCCTTGAAACATCTTAACATTGACGTAGGCGCTTGGGAGAGCCTCGCTCAGGATAGAACAGCATGGCGTTACAGCATTAGAACGGGAGCACTAGCGGCAGAAGAATTCAGACAAGAAACTGCAAGACAGAAGCGGACACGTAGAAAAGAAAAAACATCTCAACCTCACACAGATACCTTCTATTGTTGTCAATTCTGTAAAAGAACATTTTGTGCGCGCATTGGACTTGCTAGTCATTTCTTCTTCTTCTTCTTCAGCGTACATTCTCAAACTCCTGCTGAATTCTCTTGTAGCAGGACATGTCCTACTAGATTTCCAGCAGAATGTAGTCCAGAGAATGGAAATGCGTTGTGTCGCCGTTTTATTTGCGCCAATGGCCCGACACATCCGTCTTCGGCGGTGCTAGTCATTTAAAAACGCACTATTAACTTTATTATTTTATTATTTATTGTTATTATTATTATGGTTGAGTTTTTGGTCATCGTCGATCACGACGGAACATCATAGCAGTGCAACTCGTCGTTGTTCACCAAAAAAAACAGCAGTTGTGAAAACCAGCAGACTCCATCGATGTGAATCCATTTTGAGCTCTGAAGAAAGTGTAATTTAAATGTTCATTGAAACACAAACATGTTTCAAACAGTTTGATCGTGTATTTAAAAGTTGATGCTCTCTGTATTATCTCCTACATAGATTAGTATGACAGCAGGTAAAGTCAAAACCCGACCAAAAATCATATTTGATAGCCACGAACTAGACGATGCCATTAATTTAAATCATGTAGATAAAACAAAACGTTCATGGGACTGTGCTGCATAAATCAAGAGAAGAATTGTAATTGTGACATTATTGCACAATTGATATTTTTACGAGGCACCAGCTGTAAAGTTAAATTACATCTGATTAAAACAAGCATATTTCCAGCAGCAATTTATGGTTGTGAAACATAGACACTTAATAAGTCAGCTGCAGGGAGAATAGCTGACTTCGAAATGAGATGCTACAGAAAGATTCTAAAGATAACGTGATAAGCCACAAAGACAAATCAAGTATTGATAAGAACATTAAACGTTGGTAAGGGGTGCTCGTGAACAACATTCATGAGAAAGTTGTTCTTATGTTGGCTATATAAAGAGACATAATATCATGGAAAAATTTATAATGGGAGATATGGTTTCTGGTAACTGGTAGGGCAGCCCAAGACGACGATGGCCTCTCCATGGCAGGTCATTTTGCCCACCCAACATGTTCTCTTCCCAACCTGTTTAAAAATGAGTAATTTCATGTTCTACAAATACATTTCTTTCTTGCTGTTGCAGATCGGTTAATAAATACTACTCGCTGGAACTTTGTCGCAGTTCTAATCTCAACCGTCCACATTGTATTGGATGTATTAGTAGCTCCTAGACATTGAACAACAATGTGATGAATTTAGATGTGAACCCGTTTTAGCCTGAACCCGTAGATTGTTTGTTATGTTAGGAAATAATAATTACTATATTTACTTATGACCAAATACCCAGTTATCCCATATATTCTGTTGCATCAAAAAATTAGTTCAACTCAACATGTTCTTATCTATTATATAAAAATATTGATGAAACTTGAGTGATTTCGGAACCACTGTGATGTCATTGGTAGGAGTAATGAAACGATATTTACACACATGTTCAAAATTAAAGCATGAATAATGCTACTGTTGGTTATTCAATATTGTTTATGCTTTAATGTTCCATGGGTATTAAATTCATAGTAATTTAAATGTAATACAACAATGGGTTGGGGTTAGAATAGTCCTACAAGTACAGCGTTCACGCTCCACTGTTGACATATCATCATCATCATCATCACGTACCGTCTCCACAACAAAGTTTGGCTGCCACGGACCTGCAACATCTATTGTCTCTTGTTTTAGTAGTGCACTCTGCTAACTGTAACCTGTCCATCAATGATGTTGCTATCCCACTTGTATCTCTGCCTACCTCTTGCTCACCTCCCTTCGTCTTTACCCTCAAGTAATGTCTTCAACAAGGTATTATGTATTTTAATGTGTTCAAAAAATTTTATTTGCCTGATCTTTATTTCTTTTAATAACTATTTCATCAAATTAAGTGCTATTAGAACCTATTTATTGGTTTTCTTCTCTTTACTTGATGTTCTCCCTATTCTCTATATGTGCACTTCTCAAAAGCATCAATTCAGTCTTCTAATTATTTGTTTATTGCCCACGTTTCTGAACCATACATTAATATAGAATAGATGTAGCATTTTATAATTCTCATTTTTAACTTGTTTATAATTTGTTTAGATGTTAATATTTTTCTCATATCATTTAAAGTGCTTTTAGCCATTCCTTTTCTCCTTTTAACTTCTGTTCCACATCTGCCATAATTTGTGATTATGTAACCAAGATATTGAAAAAGTTCTACTTATTGTAGTTTCTCTCCGTGTATTTTTATGTTTAGCACCTGTTCTTCTGTGACTTTGCTGATTATAATGGTTTTTTTGTTTTTTTGTTTGTTTATATCCTGTCTAAATTCTGTAATAGATTTATTGACCTGACATAATAAATATTAAAAATAAATTCATCTGCATAATGAAAATGACACACGTATACGTGTATTTCACGAGCACATTCGTTTGTCTGTTCTAAAAGTATTTATATGCGATTGTTCTATATTCTTGAATACATGGTTATCACTTAACAACCACTCATGCACAATCCTACCTCTGTGTTGGAAATATGGGACTGGCTGCAGTGATGGTTATCTTGTTCACATACTAAAATTTGGAGCGCTGTCGGTCAGACGCTGAAATATAGTTTATTGCTCAGAAATCAAATTAGTTTAAGCCTCAGCCAGGGGAATTAAATTGGTCGACTGAATAATAAGATGTGGTGTAGTTGTCGTTCTTGTTTTATTACACTAACTTCTCGTTCTGGTAATAGAATTTTTGTTATGTTCATTTTATAGAAAATTTACGACTATGTTCATGTTCTAGAATAATTACAACTATGATATGCTGTTGTTGTCACTAAACCTGTCGATATTAGTGTTTTGTTCTTGTACTAGGCAGTAGATATTTATTGTCACATTCATCTCTTCACTTGACACTATTTATGCTACTTAAGGCTGTAAACTCCACGAGGATTTCTTGCATACGATTGTTTCATATGTGCACAGTTTCATATCCAGAAGTTGACCACAAATTGCCTGTCTATGGTTGTTTTCAGCATTTAATCAGTAGGCTGTTTCTAGCATGGTAGATCCTGAACTATGTTTTGTAGGTCACGTGTGGCGAGTGAACTGGAGGCTAGAGTCACCAGGTTATGGGGTGCGTGCCTCAAACAGTAGACCATAACGTTTTAGTTTCTGAAGTATCAATTTGACGATGCAATGAAGATAATATTTCTACAAACTAATTAAGTTACTTACTAACTAATTAATAAAGTAATCAGCTAACAAACTAACTAACCAATAAACTATTTCTCGCTAGCAAAATAATTTACTAATTAACCAAAGTAAATAAGTAATTACTTAATCGTGATGGTGTACACTTTCGCGTTCCTGCCACGTAGCATCTATGACAGACCTAGCAAGTCGATATAACCCGTGTACTAATATTTATACAAAATTATATCTACACGTTTCATACGAAAACTTTGTTATCAATGTCAAACATGGTCTTTAACAATCTCGCATCAGAGAAAAATCATCACATGTCAGATGAAGTGTTTGAGAAAGCAGCTATGGTCACCAACCTTGACAGAGTAAGAAACGAGGATATCAGAAAAAGAGTAGGAATAATGCATTGCATCGAATATATAGAACTCAGCAGATGAAGTGGTTTGGTCACCTTATGGGATTGGACCCAAGCCAGATACCACTGAGACCTTATAACAAACGATCAGCTCGATACAGAATAAGGGGATGACCGAAAAAGAGATGGCTCGATAACATCAAGACCACCCTCCACAAACAAGAACTCATTAAGACTCAGGCATCAGACCTTGAACAGAAACGTATAGCTCCCACCCTTACGCTTAGCGGCAAGTGTGGATGCTATCAACTAGCTTCCACATAGGGATAGATAACTGACTAAGTAATTAACTAATTAACCCTTAGAAATTACATTATGTTCTATGATAATCCGTTTATTTACTAATTAAATAACTAATTAGCTAACCCACTAGCTAATTAATATACTAATACGAGAATTCGCCAACTAATTAACCAATTAACCTCAGAAATTAACATAAGTATTAACTAATTAACATCAGAAACTAACATAAGTAATTAACTAATTAACGAACTAAATATTGACTAATTATGTAATTTACTAACAAACTATTTAACTATCTAACAAATTAGGTACGTAATTAATAAACTAACTACTTCATTTACTCACTAACTAGTTATAAAATTGTACATACATGTAATAATAGACTACTCAGTGAATGTGTTGTCATCGTTTCTTTGGTATTTTGCTAGCCAATGTAAATTGGAACTAACGACTGAATTAGATAGACCTAGTTGAACACATAGAGGCAAAATATTGTTTATATCCGTCTATATCTGCACAAATATGGGAAGGGCACTTCAGGAGACAAGAATTGAATTTATGCAAAGAAATATATCGGGGAATTTGGTGTGGACGTTGTATCGCTTTGATAAGTTGATACCAGCGTACCAAATTATCTATCGGTATGCATACACTTCTTTTGTATTTTCTTGCGAAGACAGAGCAACTATGGATTTGCCCGGAGTGCAGTGACGTGGGCTCTTACTCAATAATCAGTAAATCAATAAAAGTTGATACTTGGAATAACCAAGTAAGAACATTTTCTAACAACACTTGTTAGTCATGCCGTGATATCAAGATAGAAATTATAGAATGGCGTTAGAATAGCGTTATTTTGCGCCTTCCTGCTCATCATGTCCGTTTTCGGCATGCTTTTATTTCAGGTGAGTTTCCTGTAAAACATAACTAATACTAACCCCTAACCTAAATTCTAAAAATAAATGTTTCTATTAATTATTGATATAATATTTAGATCAATTAACTACAAAATACGTAGGTAGGCACTAATGGAAAACAAGAACGTAAGCAGGGTTCGACTGCGACCATAGTACCTATTATTCACTGACATACGGAAAATGACCAATACAGCAAGATTATCCCTGAAGTTGAATGGCCTATTCGCAAACAAAAGTCATGTTTTGGTTTTTATGAAAACAATTTTTCAAGGGACACTCACAATATAAAAGCTCACTCACGCTGTCATGTAACATACGGGTCGCACAAGATAAAAGTACTGAGGCTGCCTTTTAAATTTAGAGTTGAAAAGGATACGTTTTAGGCCCTGCCAATGGAAAAGGAAGGGGGGGAATATTTAGAGAAAAATAGTTTGCTTTTATTCAAAGAGACAAAAAAATAAACAAATGAAAATTGAAAGCATTTAACACATTTCAATGTAACACATTGTATGAACATATTAACATGTTATCAACATTTAAAAAGCAGATAATTTAATCTAAACATGTATTATATTCTGTTTGTCTCCTTTGATTATTCTGAACAATTTTATGCAGCTATGCTGTGGTATTCTATTTATAATAACGATTTTTCAAAGTAATATTGAGCATTATTTTCCCACACTGTATGATAGCACTATGTGGCATATATACATATGAGTACCTAGTAAGTGTAACTATAGCAGGTAAGTAGGGACGGCCCGAAGTACACCACGTCTTCTATAATAAATTAGTCTAATCTTTTACGTGATTTAGAACCTCCGAGGGGTTTACGTCCAGCATGTAGACTTGAGTTTGTTACTCACCACATGTCAGCACATGTCACTGGTGGTTCGTTCTCATATATCACGATCCAGAAGGCGACGCCACCGAGACGAAGTTGTTGGTCATACGGAATGTGAGAAGCATATTGGTTCTCAGCGGAAAGATTGCAATACCTGTGTCCGGATGATTTCCGACTTGCGGCCGTTCTCGTCAGAATTACTTCGCCCGACATTATTTTTGTCTGGGGATAACTATGTATTTACTTTAAAGAGTTAACCCCCTTAGATAACTTTTGCCCCTTTCTTAAATTCCTTTGTATACATGCGGTGGCTTCCCTTCGCATTAAAGAGAATTGAATATTTAAAAAATTATTACATGTTGTTTCTGTTCTTGTGGATTATAAAAAAAATTAAGAGGATTAGATCAAATAGTTATATAGTTTGTATGGCAAAATGTTTGAATAATTTAAGGCGCATTTTAAATGGCTATTAGTAAATTTTGTCCACCATTAAGCCACTTTTTGCCCCTCTCCAAACGTCTATCATAAACTGGCAATTATTCAGTGACACGCCACCCTCCCCTTAATTAAATACGCCACAATGTCCCTTCCTCAATATTCCCTCACCCCGTGAACTTTTTAGTAGTGACGCGACTTGATCTTTGTTTTTACTTTTTGTCGCCAGGTTTTGAGTACATTTCATCAATGTGATGGCTTATATTTCTGTCTGCGTCCTCGGGAGATTATTCTGTAAACAACATTAAGTATAGTTACAGTGTTGTTATTGTATTCGGTGTTTATATCTTTCTTTCTTTTTTTTTGTCATTCTGTTTTAGTCTGTGAGAGTTGTGAATTGTTCCCAGTTTGTAATTCCAGCGAGGTATTGTTATTCGTGTAGGTTTGATTTATTATTTCTTAGATATGAAAGAGTATGGGGCCATGGTCACATCCTACATCACCAAGGACTCTCAGCATACACGCATTTTGGGGGTTTTAATTGGTTGCACCAAACATTTCGTATACTGTTAGAAGGTCTTGGCCAGTCTTAGTGTCCAGTCTCTGTATTAAAACCATCTCCACTGTAAGGAGCTAGTCTTGATGGGGTAATCCCCATTAATAAATATTTCAGATACATGGACAAGAACAGTGGGTTAGCTATGCTGTGACACACGGCCGTGCCGTGCTGTGATGCAGAGAAGCGGCGGCATCAAGCTACTAATCAAAATAAACTGTCGGGGCGGCATATTTTACCCACAAAAATAAACTGTCGGGGCGGCATATTTTATCCACAAAAATAAACTGTCGGGGCGGCATATTTTACCCACAAAAATAAACTGTCGGGGCGGCATATTTTACCCACAAAAAAACACCATTTAATGGCATTTGGAAGACTTGCATCATACTGAGAAAATCAACCGCACCCTCCTGGTATGATACCCCGGTTGAAACTAACAATTGGTGTGCTCTGTCCTGCATGTTGAGGATTTTCTCGAGTTCCAACTAGTTATGATAACAAGACTGAGAAATGTTTTGGCCACTCTAAGGAGGCGTCTTGAGTTGCGCCCTTCTCCCCTAGTACATTGATGCCAGCAATTGCGATAAACAGATGCGTGGTTTTTTTTTGGGTTATTCCCAATGCCCTAAGTAACAAACTTTTACTAAACAACCAAGATGTTCTTTCAGTACATTTGACTTGTACTAAACAACCAAGATGTTCTTTCAGTACATTTGACTTGTACTAAACAACCAAGATGTTCTTTCAGTACATTTGACTTGTACTAAACAACCAAGATGTTCTTGCAGTACATTTGACTTGTACTAAGCAACCAAGATGTTCTTGCAGTGTAATTGACTTGTACTAAACAACCAAGATGTTCTTGTAGTACATTTGACTTGTACTAAACAACCAAGATGTACTTGCAGTGCAATTGACTTGTACTAAACAACCAAGATGTTCTTGCAGTGCAATTGACTTGTACTAAACAACCAAGATGTTCTTGCAGTACATTTGACTTGTACTAAACAACCAAGATGTTCTTGCAGTACATTTGACTTGTACTAAACAACCAAGATGTTCTTGCAGTACATTTGACTTGTACTAAACAACCAAGATGTTCTTGCAGTACATTTGACTTGTACTAAACAACCAATATGTTCTTGCAGTACATTTGACTTGTACTAAACAACCAAGATGTTCTTGCAGTGCAATTGACTTTTACTAAACAACCAAGATGTTCTTGCAGTGCAATTGACTTGTACTAAACAACCAAGATGTTCTTGCAGTACATTTGACTTGTGCTGGTCTCAGCTCATCTCAATAGGAAGATATGAAATAACCGTACTGCTAGATATTTTAGCCATTAGTCTACACTATTTTTATTACAATTCTATATTAACCTTGTTGTGTTTTCTCTTTCTTATTGTCTTAATTTTTACAGAATATTCTATAGATGGGGGCTCATCTATAGAATATGATGTAAAAATTAAGACAATTATACAACATGGTTACGTTTCTATGTTTACAATTAGGAATTAACTACCTGAAATTGATCCCGTAATCACAATTTCTCAGCCCCTGCACTAACTGTCATTGTGTCACCTTATAACAATTTGGTTTTAATTATCATTTTTCAGAAGTTTTCTCTGTAACATCTGTCAAATATGTCAAAAATTCTTGAGACTAACGGGAATTGAACCAGTCCGTTCAACGGCACCAAATCGCCTAGAAACTATTGAACACGCGTTCTTCCGTACTTGACTAACCGCATCTCCAAAAAAAGATGCGATTTCATCAAGCCTTTCAAACCGTGCACACAAAGTCACCAGAACGGACCAATCGCAACAAGGACTATTACAGCAACAAACATCCCGTACAGGTATTGAAATATCCCCAGTAACAACAAACATATAACATAATATCCGTATTAGTTATACAAGGGCCGATAGGTCTTCTTGTAAACATGGATAACATATATAGACAATACAATTTTGCTTCGAGTAATTGTTTATACAAGTAAATATAAGTAGGAAGCCAGAGGACAATTTTTTAAACAAGAAAAAATCGCATTGTCTATATATGTTATCCATGTTTACAAGAAGACCTATCGGCCCTTGTATAACTAATACGGATATTATGTTATATGTTTGTTGTTACTGAGGATATTTTAATACCTGTACGGGATGTTTGTTGTTGTAATAGTCCTTGTCTCGATCGGTCCGTTCTGGTGACTGTGTGCACTGTTTGAAAGGCTTGATGAAATCGCATCTTTCTTTTGGAGATGCGGTTAGTCAAGTACGGAAGAAAGCGTGTTCAATAGAGGCGATTTGGTGCTGCTGAACGGACTGGTTCAATTCCCGTTTGTCTCAAGAATTTTTAAAAAATTGTCCTTTGGCTTCCTACTTATATTTTCAAATATGTCAGCAAAATTTCAGTCAATGTTTTTTGTTGTGGGGTTTCGTTTCCCACACACACAAATAGGAAACTACTTTACAGATAATTACCAAATTAAATTAGTATGATTGTGTTCATGAACTTTAATCCTATATATCTCAATAAATACAGCGAAACATAGGGACACTCTGAACTGTGATGTATAAGAATAAGGAAGTTTTATAATACACATATGGTTTTATGATGTTATTACTAACATGTTCTTTCTAAAATCAACATTTATAGCGTTACCACAGAAACAGGGAGCAATCATCATCATGAAGTGCCGTCTCCGCAACGAAGGTTGGCTGCAATGTATCTCCTGTCTCTTGTCTTGGTGGTGCACTCTGCTAGACTGTAACCTGTCCATCGTGTGATGTTACTGTCCCACGTTTATCTCTGCCTACCACTTGCTCGCTTCCCTTTGATTTTACCCTCAAGTAAGGTCTTCAATAAGGTGTCATGTCTTTTAATGTGTTCAAAGCATTTTATTTGCCTGATCTTTATTTCTCTTAGAATGAGACAATTAATCTTTCCTGTCACATAACAAAAATTTTGTTAAGAATTATTATAAGAAGAATAAGAAAGAAAATTAAAGAGGAAATAGCGGATGAACAGTTTGGATTTGTTAAAGGGAAAGGAACACACAACGCCATATATACATTAAGAACTTTAATTGAAAGATCACTAGAAGTTCAGAAAGATATATGCGTTTGCTTTATTGATTACACCAAAGCATTCGACAAAATAAAACATGACCAGATTATCAAAATGCTAGAAGATATTAATATGAACAGTAAAGATCTTAGAATAGTGCGCAATATATACTGGCAATAAGAAGCAGCCATGAAAGTGAATAATATAACTGGGAAGTATACACACAAAAAAACAAGGTGTACGCCAGGGATGTGTATTGTCACCAGATTTATTTTCTCTTTACAGCGAGGAAATCTTGAGATCAATTAAGAATATGCCAGGCATTAAAATAGGAGGACAACAATATCAATCATATACGATATGCAGATGATAGTGTGTTGATAGCAGAAAGCCAAGAACATCTCCAAGATCTATTAAACAGGACGGTGATAGAAAGTGAACAAAAGGGTCTTAGTTTGAACACAAAAAAGACAGAGACAATGATAATATCAAGAAGTAGTACCCCACCAAATAGTAAAATAGTATTAAATGAGAAAAACTTAAAGCATTTGAATAGTTTCAAATATTTATGAGCATTAATAACTTCAGATGGTAAATGCAAAATGCAAGACCAAAATTATAAGCAGAATAGGACAAGCAAAAGCAGCATTCCATAATATGAAAAAAATCCTCTGCAACAATTCCATATCGATGGATACTAGAAAACGTCCTCAAATGCTACATTGAGCCAGTGCTTCTCTATGGAAGTGAAGCATGGACAATAAATAAGACATCACAAAAATCATTGGAGGCATCAGAAATGTGGTTTATTAGAAGAATGTTACACATTCCTTGGACTACAAAGATTACTAATTAAGAATGTCTTAGAAGGATGGAAGTGAAAAGATGCATTATTGATAATATAAGAAAATCACAGTCAACATTTATTGGGCACATAATGAGAAGAGGGGGCATTGGGAATATAGAGAAAACAGGAAAGATAGAAGGAAAAAGATCAAGGGGAAGACCCAGAGAAATCATATTGAACAGTTTGACTAAATGGCTTCGATTGACGACACTAACAGAGATGATGTCATATATGAGAGATCGATGTGCATGGAGAAATATGATCGTCAACGCCATTCGACACGGCACTTGATGATGACTAACATAGTACACATTAGCTTATTATATAAGAACAAACATGTGTATAGGACACATTAGCTGATTATGTAATAACAAACGCGTATATCACACATTAGCTTATTATAAAAGAACAAACATGTGTATAGGACACATGGTCTTATGTTAGCACTAACATGTTATCTGCTGCGTAGTGTAACACCCTAGAATCCAGCGCTATTGTGTTTGAATATATTACGTCCTTAGGTACACCAATTTACAGACAAACAGATCACTAAAATTTCATTCAATAAAAAAGCATTGCGTGATGTCGCCGTGTAACTATAAGCTCTAACCCCTCACCTCCTCTTCCCCGTTCCAGATGAAATTCCACTTGTTCACTATCGTAACAACCGCGCTCATACTCTTCAGTTCTGAGCCGTTTTGGACGACAGATGAATGAGCTAGATGGCCATCATGAATTATGCATGGTGTTTCTGTCATATAATATCCATTTCTATACCGTTTTTGATTTGTCTCCTATGGCCACGTAGCTGGAATACGCAAATGCATATTGTATGTAGAGGCTGCGCTTTCATCTTCTCAGACGATGATTGCATTTTTTAAATATTTGGATTTGCCGAAAATTGCATTGAATTACACAACGAACTCTAGACTGGGACTATGTGGAAAACATTATAAGAATATTTCTGTGCAATGTGAAGGATAGTTTGTCGTCTGTATGTTACTTGTACGTTCACCTCCGCTGTTTCTTTGATTCCTTTTCTAAATCACTTTACTAGAAACACACATCGTGGTGGCAGCGTAAGTTATTTTTTAGTAAAAGTCACATAGTTACGCAAACTCTGGTCTCCAGACCAGACGACTCAAGTTAGATTTCCACAGATATTGTAGATAGCGTTATAATCGTGGCTTACCAAAACTAATTTTTACACTCATATGCTAGAACTAAACATTAGAAAATGAATGACAAAGCAACGATGTTGGATGGTCGAGAAATGTTAGCACCTCCGCAGAGGTGACACTCGTGAGAAAATTTCTGGTCAAATACTGTCTAGCCAGAAGTTATGGATACACAGGCGAAAATTAGAACAGGGTAATGAAGTTTTTCTTATCACTGGAAACATACATAATAACACACACAAAATCGACGTTTCGAGAAAAAGACCTTATTCAAGAACATTTCACAAACGACGAGTAAGAATGGCACTAATAACGTTCACATGACAGAGCTAAATATATATATATATATATATATATATATATAATCCGGCAGAGTCAAACTAGATGGTTAGATGCGTAATAATACAAACAGAAAACACACACCTAATATCGGTGAAACAAGACAAATATATAGATTATGGAACACTAAAATATCATCTATACTACAGACATACATTAATAACCGTAGGTTCATTCCTGCGAAATTTATATATACAGCGGTTCTTAAACGTGTGGATGGTACGGTCATCAGAGAATCACGACTTAATCGTTGCCACATGAATATCAAAGGCACACTGATGGCCCGTGCCATTGATGTTGTAAATAATTATAGGAGTACCAGTCTTGATTTTGATGCTGTAGATATGTTAACACAATCGGTGCCTCCTTCCACTCTCACCTATGTACGTTATGGTGCAAAGCTAGAATTTGCTGTCATATATGAAATGTGCAAGTCTCTTCAACGGTGAAGGTGGCTTTGGGGAATGTGACAGATTGGGTTTGGGTGACATATGGACAGGTTGAGCATTTACTACTTCGCAGCTGAGAGTGCCAAAATGAATAGAAAAGCCAGTCTTAGGTGTATCCAAAACAATATGTCCATAACGTTCTTGCCACATCTGTAATCAACCAGAGGTTGTTGCAGAATGCATCACGCCTCTTGGATTCGAGTGAGGAAGAGGAAGTTCTCGGAATAAGACATAACGGACAGCAGAGCTATGGGGGTGAAAGGTCAGAACAAGTTTGGCCCTGTCCGTTGAGGAAGAACTCAAATATTCTTGATGGTATCGTAGCGGGAGAGATTGCACACTTGAAACAGGGCAGACCTGAGGATCCTGTCAGGGTATTGACGACAGCGGAAGAAACCATAATCTCATGGGCATTTTCCAGAATGTCCTCTTCCTCACTGCACAGACGGATGTGCTTATTCACCCGGGGCCGTAGATACGACTACCTTAAACCTCACCGTGGGGGTTTTACCTAATTTAAAAGACCTTTTTCTGAAAAATCGCTTAGGGGTATTTATCTAACTTTCGGATAGCTTTCTAGTACTAAAAGTCATGTTCAGAGTTCGTAAATGAGGGGGTTTGATTGATACCAGACCCTCATTTGACCTCCACTAATCACCATACTAATTCATACTGGATGCACACTCTCCCCATACCTGTTCAACATCTACGCTGAAAGTATAATGAGGAACGTGAGAGAAGACATACACAACACTGACTACCACGCTTTAAACATAGGTGGATTCCTAATCCCGGAACTACGCTACGCAGACGACACAGTGCTTCTTTCAAATGATACAAAGGGATTGGAACAACTAATCAAGAACACAAAGAAATATAGCGAAGCACAAAATTTGTATTTAAGCACGCAGAAAACAAAAATCATGTCAACAGATATAACAACACAACAACCAAAAATCAGAATAGACAAAACCGAGATAAAATGTGTGGATAAATTTGAATACTTAGGAGCAAACATCAACGGTGCAGGAGACAGAATGGCAGAAATAAGGAAGAGATTGGCAATGGTATATTGCAAAATAACACGGCTGAAAAACATATGGAAAAACAACAAAATAGAAACGAAAGTGCTAATGTTACGAACTTTTATTTTTCCGGTTGCAACATACGGCTGTGAAACATGGACTCTAAATAAAACAGCGGCAAAGAAGATCAACGCCTTCGAGCTGAAATGCTACAGGAATATACTTAGAATATCATGGAAGGATAAAATCAGAAACTCAGATATTATAAACACATTGAATATTCCAGAGTGTTGGTTACTAAACACAATAACAAAAAGAAAACTACGCCTTTTTGGTCATATAAAGAGACATAACTGTGTAGAAAGACAAATAATGGAGGGAAGAGTACCTGGGTAGAGGAGAAAGGGCAGACCAAGAAGACGATGGACTGACGACATTGTGTGTTGTTTGTTGTTCGTCCATCACAAGTGATGATTTGTTACATCCACTTTTGAAAACTCAATTTTAGTAATGTCCTTGATTATGAGTTCGTAGATGGCTAATGAGCCCTATTCGAGCTGTAAATGTCCTTGGACAGTTTGGACATGGAATAACGACTGTAGACGGATCTTGGTCTATCCGTGACTTTCTAGCTGCTCTCCGCTGTTGAGCTGCTGCATTTCTCTTCTTTTCACAAGATGATGCGCTCTTTTTTATTTTAGAACGCCATGTAGATCTATTTTGTGCAAGTTCTTCCCATGTATCGTGGTTCATTAAACGACATTAAAGATAACATGAATACATCGCTAGAAAATGCAAGCCACATCGCCCAAGACAGAGAGAGGTTCAGAGAGTTCATTGGGAAGACAACGTTCTGGAAGGAATACGTCACATGACACACAATCTCCATACTGGACCTTCATTCGACAGCCACTAATCACCACATCAGACCTTCATTCGCCAGGAACAAATCGCCATACGAGACCTTCATACGACAGGAGCAAATAAATATACCAGATCTTCATTCGACAAGAACGAATCATCATACTGGACCATCATTCAACAGGCACGAATGACTATATTTTACCTTCATTTGTTTGATGAATTTCTAAAGTTTTCATCCAGTCACTGATAAGAAAACGAATACCAGAGTGATGGTCATCTTTGACGGACGCACGTCAGCAGTGATACAGCTGTATTTGTTCCTCTTTGACTCACACAGGAAGTGAGACAGCTATATTTAAACATCAGTTATGAACTCACATTGTTCGTATACACAGTGATGACACGTGAGTGACGCTCTCTCTATCTCTATCAACAATATTGACAGATTACAGGAAAATGCTATGATACTCCTAATTATCATTTTTAACACTTTCATTTTAAGTACCCTCTTATGTATGTGTTGGAAGTATCCTGGTTTGTATGTGTTTGAAGTACCATAATATGTATGTTTTTGAAGTACCCTCGTACGTATGTGTTTGATGTATAACCTTCTATACATGTGTTTGAAGTACTTTCGTATGTAGGTATTTGAAGTACCTCTAATGTAAGTATTTGAATTACTCTCTTATGTATGTGTTTGATGTACTGTTGCACTCTTTATCATCAGGTAGCATTGTATATTCTGAACAGGATGTTGCAGTCATCACAGCCTTTCTAAACTTCTGTCGATCTTGAGCCAGTCTCCCTGCTTCTGTTACTGTCATGGTCAGGTGGTCTTTGATGTCTTATATCTATGCACTCAGTACGGCAATATCTCCAGGATATATTGTGCTGGAATGAAGGTACTCAGTCTGTCATTATCCCCAGGACAATTGCAGCCTGGCAGAAGCAAAGCTTATACGCCTGGGCTAACTATTTCATCTTCATCTGTCAAATATATTGTCAAAAAAATGTAGAGATAACACATCTAGCAATCCTTGCCACCTAGAAATCTGCCACAAAAAGAGAATAGTGCAATGTCTGATGGTCAGAATATATTCGTCATCAATGGGGGCCATTTGACAGAAAATAGAAACAAGAAATAGAGTCATGCAATAACGGTAATTATTTTTTTTCCACAATTTTACATAGTCGCTTCTTAATACATTCATGGGAAAAAAAACATTAGCTATATTCTATGCAACCTCAACTATATGTCTATGCCACTATTGACAAACAAGTGATTGCACACAGGACGTAAGAGCTAATCGCTTGTAATACCGGGTGATCGAAACAACAACAGCTATTTTGTCGTAACTATGTTAAATTTTGTTTGTCCCAATCTGATCTTCCTTTGTGCGAAGAGTGTGATTTCAAGCAGTGCTGACCACGGCTTCTAAATCTCTATAGTTGATACACAAATCTCTTTGTTTTTCATGATTCATATGTATATTTGTATGTCAAAAGTTGCCTGCCATGGTTTTTTGTATTTCAGAAAATTCACTAGAGCAGTACTTGATTGAAAACGTGATCTTCGGACATTCTGCATATTGACCCTCATCGATCGGAGATCATCAAGATTCTAGTCTCCTTTGCTGATGATATCAACCTAATGGCGACAACAGAGACAGAACTACAAGAGCTAACAAGACTGGAAATATCTTACAAAAAAACTTAGCATGGAGATCAATGTAGATAGGATTAACATTTTGGTGAATATGAGTACTAATTTAACTCCAACCATTGTAAAGCTTAGCAAAAAATGGCTTGAGGAGATCTCCACGTTTACGTATTTGGGAACCCAGATTAGTGATGATCGTGAACAGCATAAGTTACGAAGAGGATTTGATTTCCAGTCAATGGGAGATGACGATTTGTTATCTCTATCTATGTATCTATATATATGCTGTGGCCCTTGTTTGCCTTGCGGCGTCAGTGGTGGAAGAGTTCTCTGGAGATGGCCTTCTTGTGTGCTGTTTGTAAGCTTGTTCCTGTGGCTTCTTTGATTTCTGTGATCCATTTTTTACATGGTCTGCCTCTGGCTTTACAACCGCTATGTCTATGTGTCATGGCCATTTGTGGCATGGTATTTGTTGGTAGTCTGGAAGCGTGTGAAAATCACTTCATCTGTTGTCTTTTGATGTCCTCCAATACTGGTATTGTTTTGGTTATCTGCCTGATGTTATCGTTTCTAATTCTATCTCTTAATGACACTCCAAGTATTCCTCGTAGACATGTCATTTCTGTTGTTATTATTTTTCTTTTGTCTTGTGCTGTCATTGTCCAGGTTTGCCATATCTGCTTGTAGAAAAGGAAGCAAATGTATGTGCTTCTGTTTTCCTAGATAGACTATGTGATATCTTTTTTTGAATGGGATAGATTATAACTCAGCTTAACCATTTGGAGTCACTAAAACGGCACTGTGACTGGGTTAGTGATCCGACAGTGTAGACATAGTACTAAGATATTTCATTCGTAGGAAACAATGAATAGTTCTGAGTAGATGTAGTAAAGCATACCAAGCCATGGGGCAATTGACACCAATCTACAGAAACAAAAATGTAGATTTAAACATCAAAATAACACTATTCAAAACTATTATTATGCCAACGCTGTGCTACCAAGCCAAACATAGACAATGACAGCACAAGACAAACGTAAACTTGTGACAGTTGAAATGGCATTCTTAAGCAGAATCCTAGAAATATCACTAAGAGACAGAGTGAGAAATGAAGACATTAGACAAAGAAGCGGCACCGCCCCAATCTTGGAATACATTAAGAGCCAACATATCAAATGGTTTGCACACATCAGCAGACTACCACCAGACATTATACCACAGCAAGATATGCTCCACACATACAGTGAAGGCAGACCTAGAGGCCGACTACGTAAACGATGGACCACCAAAATATAAGTGGCGAAAAATTCACACAATATACTCAGCACTCATGAGGGCCATCTACAGAGATCTCTTCTACCCCTGACACTGAAAGGCAATAAAGGGTTTAGCGTTAGATAGATAGTTACGAAAAGACGAACAATTGCCATGGCCGTCATGACAAGATTAATTACCACTTGAAAAAAGAAGTATTTATAGAGATGGTCATTACTTCAACATTTTACTGTTCCTTCTATATTTAAAGATATTCTATGTGCAGATGTTAAATAGGCTGGGTGATAAAAATACATCATTGTCTTTTTATTTCTATGTATGTTGAGCAGCTGTTTTCAAACCGTATTGATGTAGTTTGTTCCGAATTTATATGTCTTATCAGTCTGATCTTTTCCATACATACTTATTTCTCTGATAGTCAATTAATTTTTCATGTTGGACTCATAGGCTTTGCTATAAATCTATGAAGCAGATATAGATTGTTTTAGGATTTCTATGTATTTCTCTATCTATATAGCTAGAAGGATCCTAGTTATGTATATCTCAGCGGGACTAAAGACTCTAGGTTACTTCAACACTCGAATTGTCTTCTTTCGGGGACTACAATAGCCTAGTTTACTGCAACACTCGAATGCCTTCCTTCGGGGGTTACAGGAGACTAGTTTACTTCAACACTCGAATATCTTCCTTCGGGGGATACAAGAGCCTAGTTTACTGCAGTACTCGAATATCTTCCTTCGGGGACTACAAGAGCCTAATTTACTGCAGCACTCGAGTGCCTTCCTTCGGGGGCTACAGGAGACTAGTTTACTTCAACACTCGAATGCCTTCCTTCGGGGGCTACAGGAGACTACTTTACTGCAGCACTCGAGTGCGTCCCTACAGGAACTACAAGAACCTATGAGATTACTGCATGACTCGAATGTTTTCCTGTATGAATTAAACATGCACCCATATAACTTCCAAAGTAACCAAACGCTTGATACAACAAACCTTATACGAATTCGTGTGTGACATCGATTACTTAACCGAGAAGGTATGCACTTTTATCAGAAATGCTATGGGCTGTTACTTCTCACATATGATCACCATTTCTCTCAACCGTGTGCAATGCATTGAGAATAAGCCTCCTACTCATAGGGTAAAGTATGTGTAGTAATACCTGCAACTATATCACTAGTAGTAGTAGTAGCTACAACTGTTTCACTAATTGTTGTAGTGGTAGCTGTAACTGTATCACTAGTGGTAGTAAAAAATAAAAAAAAGGAAAGTAACCCATAGCATTTATTAATGCCGTAGGGGTGTGAGATGTTAGCGATCTCACATTTCACAGGTTCTGCAAATAAGGGCGGTAGCCATCTCCTCTACCTCGCAGTCTTTACTTCCCGGATTAATCCGGTACCCATTTAAGAATGGGTCGACCTGGGAGCCGTTGCGATCTGAAAACATTTCCGCCTCAGCTGGGGAATGAACCCAGGACCATTCATATACGAAGCCAGTGAGCTAACCACTGCGCTAACGCGGCTACAAAGTGGTAGTAGTGGTAGCTGTAACTGTATCACTAGTGGTAGTTGTGGTAGCTGTAACTGTATCACTAGTGGTAGTAGCGGTAGCTGTAACTGTATCACTAGTGGTAGTAGCGGTAGCTGTAACTGTATCACTAGTGGTAGTAGCGGTAGCTGTAACTGTATCACTAGTGGTAGTAGTGGTAGCTGTAACTGTATCACTAGTGGTAGTAGCGGTAGCTGTAACTGTATCACTAGTTGTAGTAGTGGTAGCTGTAACTGTATCACTAGTGGTAGTAGTGGTAGCTGTAACTGTATCACTAATTGTTGTAGCGGTAGCTGTAACTGTATCACTAGTGGTAGTAGTGGTAGCTGTAACTGTATCACTAGTGGTAGTTGTGGTAGCTGTAACTGTATCACTAGTGGTAGTAGCGGTAGCTGTAACTGTATCACTAGTGGTAGTAGCGGTAGCTGTAACTGTATCACTAGTGGTAGTAGCGGTAGCTGTAACTGTATCACTAGTGGTAGTAGCGGTAGCTGTAACTGTATCACTAGTGGTAGTAGTGGTAGCTGTAACTGTATCACTAGTGGTAGTAGCGGTAGCTGTAACTGTATCACTAGTTGTAGTAGTGGTAGCTGTAACTGTATCACTAGTGGTAGTAGTGGTAGCTGTAACTGTATCACTAATTGTTGTAGCGGTAGCTGTAACTGTATCACTAGTGGTAGTAGTGGTAGCTGTAACTGTATCACTAATTGTTGTAGCGGTAGCTGTAACTGTATCACTAGTGGTAGTAGCGGTAGCTGTAGCTGTATCACTAGTGGTAGTAGTGGTAGCTGTAACTGTATCACTAGTGGTAGTAGTGGTAGCTGTAACTGTATCACTAGTGGTAGTAGTGGTAGCTGTAACTGTATCACTAGTGGTAGTAGTGGTAGATTTAACTGTATCACTAGTGGTAGTAGTGGTAGCTGTAGCCGTATCACTAGTGGTAGTAGTGGTAGCTGTAACTGTATCACTAGTGGTAGTAGTGGTAGCTGTAACTGTATCACTAGTGGTAGTAGTGGTAGCTGTAACTGTATCACTAATTGATGTAGCGGTAGCTGTAACTGTATCACTAATTGTTGTAGCGGTAGCTGTAACTGTATCACTAGTGGTAGTAGTGGTAGCTGTAACTGTATCACTAGTGGTAGTAGTGGTAGCTGTAACTGTATCACTAATTGATGTAGCGGTAGCTGTAACTGTATCACTAGTGGTAGTAGTGGTAGCTGTAACTGTATCACTAGTTGTTGTAGCGGTAGCTGTAACTGTATCACTAATTGTTGTAGCGGTAGCTGTAACTGTATCACTAGTGGTAGTAGTGGTAGTGTAACTGTATCACTAGTGGTAGTAGTGGTAGCTGTAACTGTATCACTAATTGTTGTAGCGGTAGCTGTAACTGTATCACTAGTGGTAGTAGCGGTAGCTGTAACTGTATCGCTAGTGGTAGTAGTGGTAGCTGTAACTGTATCACTAATTGATGTAGCGGTAGCTTTAACTGTATCACTAGTTGTAGTAGTCGTAACTGTAACTGTATCACTAGTGGTAGTAGTGGTAGCTGTAACTGTATCGCTAGTGGTAGTAGTGGTAGCTGTAACTGTATCACTAGTGGTAGTAGCGGTAGCTGTAACTGTATCACTAGTGGTAGTAGTGGTAGCTGTAACTGTATCACTAATTGATGTAGTGGTAGCTGTAACTGTATCGCTAGTGGTAGTAGTGGTAGCTATAACTGTATCACTAATTGATGTAGCGGTAGCTGTAACTGTATCACTAGTGGTAGTAGCGGTAGCTGTAACTGTATCACTAATTGATGTAGCGGTAGCTGTAACTGTATCACTAGTGGTAGTAGCGGTAGCTGTAACTGTATCGCTAGTGGTAGTAGTGGTAGCTGTAACTGTATCACTAAATGATGTAGCGGTAGCTGTAACTGTATCACTAGTTGTAGTAGTGGTAGCTGTAACTGTATCACTAGTTGTAGTAGTGGTAGCTGTAACTGTATCGCTAGTGGTAGTAGTGGTAGCTGTAACTGTATCACTAGTTGTAGTAGTTGTAGCTGTAGCTGTATCACTAATTGTTGTAGCGGTAGCTGTAACTGTATCACTAGTGGTAGTAGTGGTAGCTGTAACTGTATCACTAATTGATGTAGTGGTAGCTGTAACTGTATCGCTAGTGGTAGTAGTGGTAGCTATAACTGTATCACTAATTGATGTAGCGGTAGCTGTAACTGTATCACTAGTGGTAGTAGCGGTAGCTGTAACTGTATCACTAATTGATGTAGCGGTAGCTGTAACTGTATCACTAGTGGTAGTAGCGGTAGCTGTAACTGTATCGCTAGTGGTAGTAGTGGTAGCTGTAACTGTATCACTAATTGATGTAGCGGTAGCTGTAACTGTATCACTAGTTGTAGTAGTGGTAGCTGTAACTGTATCACTAGTTGTAGTAGTGGTAGCTGTAACTGTATCGCTAGTGGTAGTAGTGGTAGCTGTAACTGTATCACTAGTTGTAGTAGTTGTAGCTGTAGCTGTATCACTAATTGTTGTAGCGGTAGCTGTAACTGTATCACTAGTGGTAGTAGTGGTAGCTGTAACTGTATCACTAGTTGTTGTAGCGGTAGCTGTAACTGTATCACTAGTGGTAGTAGTGGTAGATGTAACTGTATCACTAATTGTTGTAGCGGTAGCTGTAACTGTATCACTAGTTGTAGTAGTGGTAACTGTAACTGTATCACTAGTGGTAGTAGTGGTAGCTGTAACTGTATCACTAGTTGTTGTAGCGGTAGCTGTAACTGTATCACTAGTTGTAGTAGTGGTAACTGTAACTGTATCACTAGTGGTAGTAGTGGTAGCTGTAACTGTATCACTAGTTGTTGTAGCGGTAGCTGTAACTGTATCACTAGTGGTAGTAGTGGTAGCAGTAACTGTATCACTAGTTGTAGTAGTGGTAGCTGTAGCTGTATCACTAGTGGTAGTAGTGGTAGCTGTAACTGTATCACTAGTGGTAGTAGTGGTAGCTGTAACTGTATCACTAGTGGTAGTAGTGGTAGCTGTAACTGTATCACTAGTGGTAGTAGTGGTAGCTGTAACTGTATCACTAGTGGTAGTAGTGGTAGCTGTAACTGTATCACTAGTGGTAGTAGCGGTAGCTGTAACTGTATCGCTAGTGGTAGTAGTGGTAGCTGTAACTGTATCACTAATTCATGTAGCGGTAGCTGTAACTGTATCACTAGTTGTAGTAGTGGTAGCTGTAACTGTATCACTAATTGATGTAGCGGTAGCTGTAACTGTATCACTAGTGGTAGTAGTGGTAGCTGTAACTATATCACTAGTGGTAGTAGTGGTAGATTTAACTGTATCACTAGTGGTAGTAGTGGTAGCTGTAACTGTATCACTAGTGGTAGTAGTGGTAGATTTAACTGTATCACTAGTGGTAGTAGTGGTAGCTGTAACTGTATCACTAGTGGTAGTAGCGGTAGCTGTAACTGTATCACTAGTGGTAGTAGCGGTAGCTGTAACTGTATCACTAGTGGTAGTAGCGGTAGCTGTAACTGTATCACTAGTGGTAGTAGTGGTAGCTGTAACTGTATCACTAGTGGTAGTAGCGGTAGCTGTAACTGTATCACTAGTTGTAGTAGTGGTAGCTGTAACTGTATCACTAGTGGTAGTAGTGGTAGCTGTAACTGTATCACTAATTGTTGTAGCGGTAGCTGTAACTGTATCACTAGTGGTAGTAGTGGTAGCTGTAACTGTATCACTAGTGGTAGTTGTGGTAGCTGTAACTGTATCACTAGTGGTAGTAGCGGTAGCTGTAACTGTATCACTAGTGGTAGTAGCGGTAGCTGTAACTGTATCACTAGTGGTAGTAGCGGTAGCTGTAACTGTATCACTAGTGGTAGTAGCGGTAGCTGTAACTGTATCACTAGTGGTAGTAGTGGTAGCTGTAACTGTATCACTAGTGGTAGTAGCGGTAGCTGTAACTGTATCACTAGTTGTAGTAGTGGTAGCTGTAACTGTATCACTAGTGGTAGTAGTGGTAGCTGTAACTGTATCACTAATTGTTGTAGCGGTAGCTGTAACTGTATCACTAGTGGTAGTAGTGGTAGCTGTAACTGTATCACTAATTGTTGTAGCGGTAGCTGTAACTGTATCACTAGTGGTAGTAGCGGTAGCTGTAGCTGTATCACTAGTGGTAGTAGTGGTAGCTGTAACTGTATCACTAGTGGTAGTAGTGGTAGCTGTAACTGTATCACTAGTGGTAGTAGTGGTAGCTGTAACTGTATCACTAGTGGTAGTAGTGGTAGATTTAACTGTATCACTAGTGGTAGTAGTGGTAGCTGTAGCCGTATCACTAGTGGTAGTAGTGGTAGCTGTAACTGTATCACTAGTGGTAGTAGTGGTAGCTGTAACTGTATCACTAGTGGTAGTAGTGGTAGCTGTAACTGTATCACTAATTGATGTAGCGGTAGCTGTAACTGTATCACTAATTGTTGTAGCGGTAGCTGTAACTGTATCACTAGTGGTAGTAGTGGTAGCTGTAACTGTATCACTAGTGGTAGTAGTGGTAGCTGTAACTGTATCACTAATTGATGTAGCGGTAGCTGTAACTGTATCACTAGTGGTAGTAGTGGTAGCTGTAACTGTATCACTAGTTGTTGTAGCGGTAGCTGTAACTGTATCACTAATTGTTGTAGCGGTAGCTGTAACTGTATCACTAGTGGTAGTAGTGGTAGTGTAACTGTATCACTAGTGGTAGTAGTGGTAGCTGTAACTGTATCACTAATTGTTGTAGCGGTAGCTGTAACTGTATCACTAGTGGTAGTAGCGGTAGCTGTAACTGTATCGCTAGTGGTAGTAGTGGTAGCTGTAACTGTATCACTAATTGATGTAGCGGTAGCTTTAACTGTATCACTAGTTGTAGTAGTCGTAACTGTAACTGTATCACTAGTGGTAGTAGTGGTAGCTGTAACTGTATCGCTAGTGGTAGTAGTGGTAGCTGTAACTGTATCACTAGTGGTAGTAGCGGTAGCTGTAACTGTATCACTAGTGGTAGTAGTGGTAGCTGTAACTGTATCACTAATTGATGTAGTGGTAGCTGTAACTGTATCGCTAGTGGTAGTAGTGGTAGCTATAACTGTATCACTAATTGATGTAGCGGTAGCTGTAACTGTATCACTAGTGGTAGTAGCGGTAGCTGTAACTGTATCACTAATTGATGTAGCGGTAGCTGTAACTGTATCACTAGTGGTAGTAGCGGTAGCTGTAACTGTATCGCTAGTGGTAGTAGTGGTAGCTGTAACTGTATCACTAAATGATGTAGCGGTAGCTGTAACTGTATCACTAGTTGTAGTAGTGGTAGCTGTAACTGTATCACTAGTTGTAGTAGTGGTAGCTGTAACTGTATCGCTAGTGGTAGTAGTGGTAGCTGTAACTGTATCACTAGTTGTAGTAGTTGTAGCTGTAGCTGTATCACTAATTGTTGTAGCGGTAGCTGTAACTGTATCACTAGTGGTAGTAGTGGTAGCTGTAACTGTATCACTAATTGATGTAGTGGTAGCTGTAACTGTATCGCTAGTGGTAGTAGTGGTAGCTATAACTGTATCACTAATTGATGTAGCGGTAGCTGTAACTGTATCACTAGTGGTAGTAGCGGTAGCTGTAACTGTATCACTAATTGATGTAGCGGTAGCTGTAACTGTATCACTAGTGGTAGTAGCGGTAGCTGTAACTGTATCGCTAGTGGTAGTAGTGGTAGCTGTAACTGTATCACTAATTGATGTAGCGGTAGCTGTAACTGTATCACTAGTTGTAGTAGTGGTAGCTGTAACTGTATCACTAGTTGTAGTAGTGGTAGCTGTAACTGTATCGCTAGTGGTAGTAGTGGTAGCTGTAACTGTATCACTAGTTGTAGTAGTTGTAGCTGTAGCTGTATCACTAATTGTTGTAGCGGTAGCTGTAACTGTATCACTAGTGGTAGTAGTGGTAGCTGTAACTGTATCACTAGTTGTTGTAGCGGTAGCTGTAACTGTATCACTAGTGGTAGTAGTGGTAGATGTAACTGTATCACTAATTGTTGTAGCGGTAGCTGTAACTGTATCACTAGTTGTAGTAGTGGTAACTGTAACTGTATCACTAGTGGTAGTAGTGGTAGCTGTAACTGTATCACTAGTTGTTGTAGCGGTAGCTGTAACTGTATCACTAGTTGTAGTAGTGGTAACTGTAACTGTATCACTAGTGGTAGTAGTGGTAGCTGTAACTGTATCACTAGTTGTTGTAGCGGTAGCTGTAACTGTATCACTAGTGGTAGTAGTGGTAGCAGTAACTGTATCACTAGTTGTAGTAGTGGTAGCTGTAGCTGTATCACTAGTGGTAGTAGTGGTAGCTGTAACTGTATCACTAGTGGTAGTAGTGGTAGCTGTAACTGTATCACTAGTGGTAGTAGTGGTAGCTGTAACTGTATCACTAGTGGTAGTAGTGGTAGCTGTAACTGTATCACTAGTGGTAGTAGTGGTAGCTGTAACTGTATCACTAGTGGTAGTAGCGGTAGCTGTAACTGTATCGCTAGTGGTAGTAGTGGTAGCTGTAACTGTATCACTAATTCATGTAGCGGTAGCTGTAACTGTATCACTAGTTGTAGTAGTGGTAGCTGTAACTGTATCACTAATTGATGTAGCGGTAGCTGTAACTGTATCACTAGTGGTAGTAGTGGTAGCTGTAACTATATCACTAGTGGTAGTAGTGGTAGATTTAACTGTATCACTAGTGGTAGTAGTGGTAGCTGTAACTGTATCACTAGTGGTAGTAGTGGTAGATTTAACTGTATCACTAGTGGTAGTAGTGGTAGCTGTAACTGTATCACTAGTGGTAGTAGTGGTAGCTGTAACTGTATCACTAGTGGTAGTAGTGGTAGCTGTAACTGTATCACTAGTGGTAGTAGTGGTAGCTGTAACTGTATCACTAGTGGTAGTAGTGGTAGCTGTAACTGTATCACTAGTGGTAGTAGTGGTAGCTGTAACTGTATCACTAGTGGTAGTAGTGGTAGCTGTAACTATATCACTAGTGGTAGTAGTGGTAGATTTAACTGTATCACTAGTGGTAGTAGTGGTAGCTGTAACTGTATCACTAGTGGTAGTAGTGGTAGCTGTAACTGTATCACTAGTGGTAGTAGTGGTGGCTGTAACTGTATCACTAGTGGTAGTAGTGGTAGCTGTAACTGTATCACTAGTGGTAGTAGTGGTAGCTGTAACTGTATCACTAGTTGTAGTAGTGGTAGCTGTAACTTTATCACTAGTGGTAGTAGTGGTAGCTGTAACTGTATCACTAGTGGTAGTAGTGGTAGCTGTAACTGTATCACTAGTTGTAGTAGTGGTAGATTTAACTGTCTCACTAGTTGTAGTAGTGGTAGATTCAACTGTATCACTAGTTGTAGTAGTGGTAGCTGTAACTGTATCACTAGTGGTAGTAGTGGTAGCTGTAACTGTATCACTAGTTGTAGTAGTGGTAGATTTAACTGTATCACTAGTTGTAGTAGTGGTAGATTTAACTGTATCACTAGTTGTAGTAGTGGTAGCTGTAACTGTATCACTAGTTGTAGTAGTGGTAGCTGTAACTGTATCACTAGTTGTAGTAGTGGTAGATTTAACTGTATCACTAGTTGTAGTAGTGGTAGATTTAACTGTATCACTAGTTGTAGTAGTGGTAGATTTAACTGTATCACTGGTTGTAGTAGTGGTAGATTTAACTGTATCACTAGTTGTAGTAGTGGTAGATTTAACTGTATCACTAGTTGTAGTAGTGGTAGATTTAACTGTATCACTAGTTGTAGTAGTGGTAGATTTAACTGTATCACTAGTGGTAGTAGTGGTGGCTGTAACTATATCACTAGTTGTAGTAGTGGTAGCTGTAACTGTATCACTAGTGGTAGTAGTGGTGGCTGTAACTGTATCACTAGTTGTAGTAGTGGTAGCTGTAACTGTATCACTAGTTGTTGTAGCGGTAGCTGTAACTATATCATTAGTGGTAGTAGTGGTAGATTTAACTGTATCACTAGTGGTAGTAGTGGTGGCTGTAACTGTATCACTAGTTGTAGTAGTGGTGGCTTTAACTGTATCACTAGTGGTAGTAGTGGTGGCTGTAACTGTATCACTAGTTGTAGTAGTGGTAGCTTTAACTGTATCACTAGTGGTAGTAGTGGTAGCTTTAAATGTATCACTAGTTGTAGTAGTGGTAGCTTTAACTGTATCACTAGTGGAAGTAGTGGTAGCTTTAACTGTATCACTAGTGGTAGTAGTGGTGGTTGTAACTGTATCACTAGTGGTAGTAGTGGTAGCTGTAACTGTATCACTAGTGGTAGTAGTGGTAGCTGTAACTGTATCACTAGTTGTAGTAGTGGTAGCTGTAACTTTATCACTAGTGGTAGTAGTGGTAGCTGTAACTGTATCACTAGTGGTAGTAGTGGTAGCTGTAACTGTATCACTAGTGGTAGTAGCGGTAGCTGTAACTGTATCACTAGTGGTAGTAGTGGTAGCTGTAACTGTATCACTAGTGGTAGTAGCGGTAGCTGTAACTGTATCACTAGTTGTAGTAGTGGTAGCTGTAACTGTATCACTAGTTGTTGTAGCGGTAGCTGTAACTGTATCACTAGTTGTAGTAGTGGTAGCTGTAACTGTATCACTAGTGGTAGTAGCGGTAGCTGTAACTGTATCACTAGTGGTAGTAGTGGTAGCTGTAACTGTATCACTAGTGGTAGTAGTGGTAGCTGTAGCTGTATCACTAGTGGTAGTAGCGGTAGCTGTAACTGTATCACTAATTGTTGTAGCGGTAGCTGTAACTGTATCACTAGTGGTAGTAGTGGTAGCTGTAGCTGTATCACTAGTTGTAGTAGTGGTAGCTGTAACTGTATCACTAGTGGTAGTAGTGGTGGCTGTAACTGTATCACTAGTTGTTGTAGCGGTAGCTGTAACTGTATCACTAATTGTTGTAGCGGTAGCTGTAACTGTATCACTAGTGGTAGTAGTGGTAGCTGTAGCTGTATCACTAGTGGTAGTAGTGGTAGCTGTAACTGTATCACTAGTGGTAGTAGTGGTAGCTGTAACTGTATCACTAGTGGTAGTAGTGGTAGCTGTAGCTGTATCACTAGTGGTAGTAGCGGTAGCTGTAACTGTATCACTAATTGTTGTAGCGGTAGCTGTAACTGTATCACTAGTGGTAGTAGTGGTAGCTGTAACTGTATTACTAATTGATGTAGCGGTAGCTGTAACTGTATCACTAGTGGTAGTAGTGGTAGCTGTAACTGTATCACTAATTGATGTAGTGGTAGCTGTAACTGTATCGCTAGTGGTAGTAGTGGTAGCTATAACTGTATCACTAATTGATGTAGCGGTAGCTGTAACTGTATCACTAGTGGTAGTAGCGGTAGCTGTAACTGTATCACTAATTGATGTAGCGGTAGCTGTAACTGTATCACTAGTGGTAGTAGCGGTAGCTGTAACTGTATCGCTAGTGGTAGTAGTGGTAGCTGTAACTGTATCACTAATTGATGTAGCGGTAGCTGTAACTGTATCACTAGTTGTAGTAGTGGTAGCTGTAACTGTATCACTAGTTGTTGTAGCGGTAGCTGTAACTGTATCACTAGTTGTAGTAGTGGTAGCTGTAACTGTATCACTAGTTGTAGTAGTGGTAGCTGTAACTGTATCACTAGTGGTAGTAGCGGTAGCTGTAACTGTATCACTAGTGGTAGTAGTGGTAGCTGTAACTGTATCACTAGTTGTTGTAGCGGTAGCTGTAACTGTATCACTAGTGGTAGTAATGGTAGATGTAACTGTATCACTAATTGTTGTAGCGGTAGCTGTAACTGTATCACTAGTTGTAGTAGTGGTAACTGTAACTGTATCACTAGTGGTAGTAGTGGTAGCTGTAACTGTATCACTAGTTGTTGTAGCGGTAGCTGTAACTGTATCACTAGTGGTAGTAGTGGTAGCAGTAACTGTATCACTAGTTGTAGTAGTGGTAGCTGTAGCTGTATCACTAGTGGTAGTAGTGGTAGCTGTAACTGTATCACTAGTGGTAGTAGTGGTAGCTGTAACTGTATCACTAGTGGTAGTAGTGGTAGCTGTAACTGTATCACTAGTGGTAGTAGTGGTAGCTGTAACTGTATCACTAGTGGTAGTAGTGGTAGCTGTAACTGTATCACTAGTGGTAGTAGCGGTAGCTGTAACTGTATCGCTAGTGGTAGTAGTGGTAGCTGTAACTGTATCACTAATTCATGTAGCGGTAGCTGTAACTGTATCACTAGTGGTAGTAGTGGTAGCTGTAACTATATCACTAGTGGTAGTAGTGGTAGATTTAACTGTATCACTAGTGGTAGTAGTGGTAGCTGTAACTGTATCACTAGTGGTAGTAGTGGTAGATTTAACTGTATCACTAGTGGTAGTAGTGGTAGCTGTAACTGTATCACTAGTGGTAGTAGTGGTAGCTGTAACTGTATCACTAGTGGTAGTAGTGGTAGCTGTAACTGTATCACTAGTGGTAGTAGTGGTAGCTGTAACTGTATCACTAGTGGTAGTAGTGGTAGCTGTAACTGTATCACTAGTGGTAGTAGTGGTAGCTGTAACTGTATCACTAGTGGTAGTAGTGGTAGCAGTAACTGTATCACTAGTTGTAGTAGTGGTAGCTGTAACTGTATCACTAGTGGTAGTAGTGGTAGCTGTAACTATATCACTAGTGGTAGTAGTGGTAGATTTAACTGTATCACTAGTGGTAGTAGTGGTAGCTGTAACTGTATCACTAGTGGTAGTAGTGGTAGCTGTAACTGTATCACTAGTGGTAGTAGTGGTAGCTGTAACTGTATCACTAGTGGTAGTAGTGGTAGATTTAACTGTATCACTAGTTGTAGTAGTGGTAGCTGTAACTGTATCACTAGTGGTAGTAGTGGTAGCTGTAACTGTATCACTAGTGGTAGTAGTGGTGGCTGTAACTGTATCACTAGTGGTAGTAGTGGTAGCTGTAACTGTATCACTAGTGGTAGTAGTGGTAGCTGTAACTGTATCACTAGTTGTAGTAGTGGTAGCTGTAACATTATCACTAGTGGTAGTAGTGGTAGATTCAACTGTATCACTAGTTGTAGTAGTGGTAGCTGTAACTGTATCACTAGTTGTAGTAGTGGTAGCTGTAACTGTATCACTAGTGGTAGTAGTGGTAGCTGTAACTGTATCACTAGTGGTAGTAGTGGTAGCTGTAACTGTATCACTAGTTGTAGTAGTGGTAGATTTAACTGTATCACTAGTTGTAGTAGTGGTAGATTTAACTGTATCACTAGTTGTAGTAGTGGTAGATTTAACTGTATCACTAGTTGTAGTAGTGGTAGATTTAACTGTATCACTAGTTGTAGTAGTGGTAGATTTAACTGTATCACTAGTTGTAGTAGTGGTAGATTTAACTGTATCACTAGTGGTAGTAGTGGTGGCTGTAACTATATCACTAGTTGTAGTAGTGGTAGCTGTAACTGTATCACTAGTGGTAGTAGTGGTGGCTGTAACTGTATCACTAGTTGTAGTAGTGGTAGCTGTAACTGTATCACTAGTTGTTGTAGCGGTAGCTGTAACTATATCATTAGTGGTAGTAGTGGTAGATTTAACTGTATCACTAGTGGTAGTAGTGGTAGCTGTAACTGTATCACTAGTGGTAGTAGTGGTAGATTTAACTGTATCACTAGTTGTAGTAGTGGTAGATTTAACTGTATCACTAGTTGTAGTAGTGGTAGATTTAAATGTATCACTAGTTGTAGTAGTGGTAGATTTAACTGTATCACTAGTTGTAGTAGTGGTAGATTTAACTGTATCACTAGTTGTAGTAGTGGTAGATTTAACTATATCACTAGTTGTAGTAGTGGTAGATTTAACTGTATCACCAGTGGTAGTAGTGGTGGCTGTAACTATATCACTAGTTGTAGTAGTGGTAGCTGTAACTGTATCACTAGTGGTAGTAGTGGTGGCTGTAACTGTATCACTAGTTGTAGTAGTGGTAGCTGTAACTGTATCACTAGTGGTAGTAGTGGTGGCTGTAACTGTATCACTAGTTGTAGTAGTGGTGGCTTTAACTGTATCACTAGTGGTAGTAGTGGTGGCTGTAACTGTATCACTAGTTGTAGTAGTGGTAGCTTTAACTGTATCACTAGTGGTAGTAGTGGTAGCTTTAACTGTATCACTAGTGATAGTAGTGGTAGCTTTAACTGTATCACTAGTGGTAGTAGTGGTTGCTGTTACTGTATCACTAGTGGTAGTAGCGGTAGCTGTAACTGTATCACTAGTGGTAGTAGTGGTAGCTGTAGCTGTATCACTAGTGGTAGTAGTGGTAGCTGTAGCTGTATCACTAGTTCTTGTAGTGGTAGCTGTAACTGTATCACTAGTGGTAGTAGCGGTAGCTGTAACTGTATCACTAGTGGTAGTAGCGGTAGCTGTAACTGTATCACTAATTGATGTAGCGGTAGCTGTAACTGTATCACTAATTGATGTAGTTAAAGTTGTATTAATATAATATTTGAAATTGTATGAGCAGCCGCAGCAGTATTGGTAGCAAGTAGTGGCGAATGTAATAGCTATTGCAATTAGTAATATTGCTAGCAATAACAGTAATAGAAGAAGTAGCAACAGTAGTAAATAAAGTAGCAGAAGATTTGTTAAATAATTTTCGTTGTTTTTGTCGTATTCTGACTACAATCAGCAATTCGGTTGACATCTGCAGAAAGAACAGAAAAAAGGTTCCAAACAGATCCCTTGGGTCTAGATCTCATCTAACCAGTGGAACCACTAATTTAGACAAGAAAAGAAAATGAGAGAATCAGCAGCTTGGACTAGACACTGAAAGCAGACACTGAAGGTTGATTAACCAATCGGCGAGGAAGAATTCCCGCGGGCTTAAAGTCTGGAGTCTGTGAACTCGTTTGACTAGGTCATCGATTATAATTATCGAAAAAAAAGATAACGAAATTCGTTGGAAGTTCCTGACTAGTTAAATGTAAGTTGTTATTTGTTGACCTAGATAAACGTACATAGATAAAAATCAACAATTTTTCCTATAAGAAAAGTCAAACGTTATTAAAGATGATAATGGTTTTCGGTTGGTAAATTGCATCGATGTTAGAAACATCTATGACGATGGTGTTCCAGGGATTAAGAAAGCAGATCAGCTGGGTAACACTGCTACTGTGTCGGGGGTAGAGAAATTGATGGTGCTGAAACTTTGAGCTTCTTATGGATTACAATAAAACCATATCAAATGAATGAAGAAAATTATTATTATTACATGTCCAGAATAATGAACATGGGCTTCAAAATAGTTGAAATGAGTTGTTGCAGGAAATGAGTTGTTGCAGGAAATGAGTTGTTGCAGGAAATGACTTGTTGCAGGAAATGAGTTGTTACAAGAAATGAGTTGTTGCAAGAAATGAGTTGTTGCAAGAAATGAGTTGTTGCAAGAAATGAGTTGTTGCAGGAAATGACTTGTTGCAGGAAATGAGTTGTTACAAGATATGAGTTGTTGCAAGAAATGAGTTGTTGCAAGAAATGAGTTGTTGCAAGAAATGAGTTGTTGCAAGAAATGAGTTGTTGCAAGAAATGAGTTGTTGCAAGAAATGAGTTGTTGCAAGAAATTCTCGCTGTATTGACCTTAGAAGAATGTGTGTAAAACTGCAAAGAACTAGAACTGTCAATCATCGTTTAATGGTGGATACACTCAGGGTGAGATAGACAAACGACAATAGTGATGATTCAATGACTAGCTAAGATATAGTCCTAATTGGTCGATCATAGATCTTCGCGATTGGTAGCTGTTAGATTTACCTGATTGGTAAACTTGAAATTGTTCTAGTAAATATCAGTAGATTGTTCTTGAAAGAAATATTATTCATTAGTCTTTGTTCACAAACTTCTATTACCAGGATTTGGTGGTCCGAGGAAAAACAATGAGATTTTTGTCTGTTAGCAGGATGTGGTGGTCCGGAGAAAAACAATGATACTTATGTCGGTTTACAGAATGTGGTGGTCCGGAAAAGAGCAATGAGATGTGTCGTGAGTTAAACTTTCCTGCTATATCTGCGCTTTTTAGCCCGACACATCGAACTTCAGCACGATATTTTGTGACAGTTCATCATATTACGGGATAGGGGCAACCATTGCTTATTAGTTAACTTGCACCTATATTGCTAAAGGCTGTCTACTGTTCCTTGAGATCTCGGAAACCCGCCGCAGGAATAAAATGTAAACTATCTGCATCCTTGGTGTGAGTCAGACTTTCGTGATTTTGATTTCGCGAACAAGGCATTTGGCATTTTTGACAGTAATACGTATAACTCAGTGATCAGCGAGGATAAAATCTTGACATGAGAAAAACCTGGTATCTAAAGTATGATTAGTTGACTCTGACTACTGCCATGACAAATGCTATGTACGTGTAAGCATTGATTCACAAAAACCATCAGCACACATACGTGTTGTCATTTGCAGAGAGACTATACTTGTATATGTATCTACCGGTAGTACTGTGACTTGTTGTTTTTTTCAAAACTGATCACCGTGGTCATTGGGTACTCTATTTTAACAAACAATTAGTTATAGAGTTTTGGTATATGAACAATATAGAGTTGCGCTTGAATTATAAATAGCTGTCTCAGCTAATTTTGTAAATATGAATCATAGATAACTGATATCGCCAAGTCATCTGTACTAGCATGTCCTGCTGATTTCACATGGTTATATACATTGACCTCTGAGCTCCAAAATTATCAAATTTAAGAGCTATCGCAGTTACAATGTAAATCAAGAATCTAAACAGTGTAAATTAGGAAATGACAACGTCAACTCATTGCTGCTGAACAAGTTCGTCGAATGAAACGAGACTTGTGAAGACAATGTGTTATTCGTCCCCAGAGTTGGTATAGATTGGCACGTCTACGCATGCGGTTTCGTCTGTGGGTCTCACCAATGACCCACTAGACAAACCACCAATGCAACAGAAAACCTTAGTAGATGACATGCCGTTTTATTGAGCTCTCTTATGACAGCTTTGTGGCATGGAGAACACCATTGTAGCATCTATATAATTATATATCCCCTCTGAGTAGAAGGCCCCTTCAATATTCATTGCACTATGCCTAAATTTGAAGTCTCCTGTGTATGAGAGACAGCTCAGAATAACCACCACACTGCACATAGGAAGTAAGAGCTAATCGCTGGCAATGCCCCGGGTTATCAATCAATCAATCAACCAATCGACTGGTCAACGGAAAAGCTGTGCCGTGTATCTGACAAAATCGTATGTTGATTTAGAAAATCAATGTCCTTAACGGATAGCAGAAATAGTTACAAGTATCATCATCACCAAGTGTTGTCTCTACAATGAAGGTTGGCTGCAACTGACTTCCACAATTATGTGTTTCTTGCCTTGGTAGTGCACTCTAACAGACTGTAAGAATGTAAAGGTAACGGCTGAGTTATGAAACAGCGTAATAGTGCTGAGTTTCCCATTATTGTTGAGCTACCTAGTTAATGGTTTACTAGAAAGCACATGACTAGTGTCGTCTGTCACACTTGCTCAGTAACAATGGCGCCAGTCTTTGAGTCTTTGACTTCCACGGGCATCATTCTTGATACCTTACATCCTGGTGGTTGGGTAAATCGCAGAAGTAATTCTTATTTCATGTTCGCATTTCCTTCAACTTTACCCTCAAGTAAGCTCTTCAACTAGACGTCATGTCTTTTAGTATGTACAAAATATTTTATTTTAGAACTTCTTTGTTTGCTTTTCTTTCTATGATGTTTTCCCTATTCTTCTATAAATGCACATCTCAAAGGCATCAATTTTGTCTAATTATTTGTTTATTGTCCATATTTCTGAGTCACACATTAATATAGGATAGATGTAGAATTGTATAATTATCATTGTTATCTTGTTTCCAATGTGTTTAGATGTTAATATTTTCCTCATGTCAATGAAAATATGTTTACGTATTTCTATTCTTCTTTAACATATGTTTCACATCTGCCATGATTTGTGATTATGTGTTCGAAATATTGGTAATGGTCTACTTGTTGCAGTTTCTCTCCGTGTATGTTTACGTATAGCAACTGTTCTTTAGTTACTTTTTTAATTATCATTGTTTTTTTGTGAAAATGTTTATGTTAATTGTCCATAATCTTTACTTGATTTACCTACTTGATCTTAGTCTTTGTAGATCCTGTTCAATTCCTGTTTTATCTAACAATGTTCTGATACTAAGTTTAGCTTCTCTGATTTCTTTGCTTTTCCTAAAACCAAACTGTTCTTCATTGACTTCAATGTCTGTCTTGCTTTTAATTCTAGCAGTTAATGACACCGACTTCAATGTCTGTCTTGCTTTTAATTCTAGCAGTTAATGACACCGACTTCAATGTCTGTCTTGCTTTTAATTCTAGCAGTTAATGACACCGACTTCAATGTCTGTCTTGCTTTTAATTCTAGCAGTTAATGACACCGACTTCAATGTCTGTCTTGCTTTTAATTCTAGCAGTTAATGACACCGACTTCAATGTCTGTCTTGCTTTTAATTCTAGCAGTTAATGACACCGACTTCAATGTCTGTCTTGCTTTTAATTCTAGCAGTTAATGACACCGACTTCAATGTCTGTCTTGCTTTTAATTCTAGCAGTTAATGACACCGACTTCAATGTCTGTCTTGCTTTTAATTCTAGCAGTTAATGACACCTACTTCAATGTCTGTCTTGCTTTTAATTCTAGCAGTTAATGACACCGACTTCAATGTCTGTCTTGCTTTTAATTCTAGCAGTTAATGACACCGACTTCAATGTCTGTCTTGCTTTTAATTCTAGCAGTTAATGACACCGACTTCAATGTCTGTCTTGCTTTTAATTCTAGCAGTTAATGACACCGACTTCAATGTCTGTCTTGCTTTTAATTCTAGCAGTTAATGACACCGACTTCAATGTCTGTCTTGCTTTTAATTCTAGCAGTTAATGACACCGACTTCAATGTCTGTCTTGCTTTTAATTCTAGCAGTTAATGACACCGACTTCAATGTCTGTCTTGCTTTTAATTCTAGCAGTTAATGACACCGACTTCAATGTCTGTCTTGCTTTTAATTCTAGCAGTTAATGACACCGACTTCAATGTCTGTCTTGCTTTTAATTCTAGCAGTTAATGACACCGACTTCAATGTCTGTCTTGCTTTTAATTCTAGCAGTTAATGACACCGACTTCAATGTCTGTCTTGCTTTTAATTCTAGCAGTTAATGACACCGACTTCAATGTCTGTCTTGCTTTTAATTCTAGCAGTTAATGACACCGACTTCAATGTCTGTCTTGCTTTTAATTCTAGCAGTTAATGACACCGACTTCAATGTCTGTCTTGCTTTTAATTCTAGCAGTTAATGACACCGACTTCAATGTCTGTCTTGCTTTTAATTCTAGCAGTTAATGACACCGACTTCAATGTCTGTCTTGCTTTTAATTCTAGCAGTTAATGACACCGACTTCAATGTCTGTCTTGCTTTTACTTCTAGCAGTTAATGAAAAAACTGAATGTGATGAGAGCATGAACATTGTATTGATGGTGTAAACCGTTGATATATTACTTCTTGTGAAACATGTACGGCAACAAAAACTACATAGAAGCTGCATATATGACTAGATAAACTATGTAATGGATATATACATATGTGAATAGATAAAAAATACTATTACTATATATATATATATATATATATATATATATATATATATATATATATATATATATATATATATATATATATATATATACATATATGACTAGATAGTTGCTATATACATACATGATTAGATAGTTACTATATACATACATGATTAGATAGTTGCTATATACATACATGACTACTTGCTATATACATACATGACTATATAGTTGCTATATACATACATGACTGGACAGTTGCTATATACATACATACTATATAGTTGCTATATACATACATGATTAGATAGTTTTATATTCATACATGACTAGATAGTTGCTATATACATACATGACTAGATAGTTGCTATATACATACATGACTTGATAGTTGCTATATACATACATGATTAGATAGTTGCTATATACATACATGACTATATAGTTGCTATATACATACATGATTAGATAGTTGCTATATACATACATGATTAGATAGTTGCTATATACATACATGACTATATAGTTGCTATATACATACATGACTATATAGTTGCTATATACATACATGATTAGATAGTTTTATATTCATACATGACTATATAGTTGCTATATACATACATGACTACTTGCTATATACATACATGACTTGATAGTTGCTATATACATACATGATTAGATAGTTGCTATATACATACATGACTAGTTGCTATATACATACATGACTATATAGTTGCTATATACATACATGACTGGACAGTTGCTATATACATACATGACTATATAGTTGCTATATACATACATGATTAGATAGTTTTATATTCATACATGACTAGATAGTTGCTATATACATACATGACTAGATAGTTTTATATTCATACATGACTAGATAGTTGCTATATACATACATGATTAGATAGTTTTATATTCATACATGACTAGATAGTTGCTATATATGGACTATGATTATGCAAGTGAGTCACATCAAACACCGAGAGTTGGAATCGTTCTTGGAAATCGATTTCTGTTTGGGATGTTCCCTACAGCTGAAACATGTTAACCCACTTGTTCCGAGCAGATTTTTGTGTGGTTGCCTGTGTTCATCCCGTGATAAATATCCTTCTTGCATTTCTTCCCCCGGGGACCTGTCTTCTAGTTGCACACACACTTACACAGGCAACCACTCGACACGTGAATGGATATATATTTGTATAAAAGATATAATGAAACATAGATGCAGACAGAGTGAAAGACAAACAGAATAGAAAGACAGGCACACAGCCATATTAGCTATCTAGATAGACGACAGACAGATTAGATCAGTATTACTCAAACTATTCGTTGCGATAGACCATTCTCCAATCTGGTAGGGACATGCTTAGATAGGGTTCGGTTTGAGTGCTGAGGTAGGGAACAGCATGAGTGCTGGAGCAGCAATCAATTTGTGTGCTGATGTAGTAGCTAGATTGAGTGCTGATGCAGAGACCAGCTTAAGTTCTGTGATAGAGACAGACCTGATTGCTTATGTAGGTACTGGTTTTAGTGCTGAGGTAGAGACCGACTTCAGTGTTGACGTAGATAACTGATTGAGTGCTGAGGGTCAAAAGTTCTATATAAAGATTTGCAATAATGGCTCGCTGACCAACACCTTCTGCCACGAACTACTATTTTGAGAAACTCTTGGCTAGAGGACAAAAGTACTATATATATAAAATGTATATATATATATAATTAGAAAGACAGAGAGGCAGACAGACAGGTAGGTATGTAGATAGGCAGACATTCAGATAAGTAGCTAGTGAGGTATTCAGGCAACAAGATAGGTAGGTAGGTTCCAGGCCACATAAAAATGCATCATATAAACGCTAGAATTGAAACGTATAGTATACCAAAGATATTAATTGTCAACTGTTGTTGCATTTTGTCGATACCACTAATGCAATTATTTGCATCGTCAGTCAAATGTGGACTACGAGAGTTGTAAACACGAGCAAGATTATGTAATGAGACGGTCCCACTTGCTTCTTTATCAATGTTAACACAAGTTATCTAGCGAAACAGAACTACCCCACGCCAGTATCAGTATTTCACTTAGAATTACTTTCTTCATTGAGGTTGACTAAAATACCAAACTACACAGAAATACTTTCAGAATACGAGTAAATTCAAGTAGGAAGCATGAGGATAAATTAAAATAATTCTTACAGATGACGGGAATTGAACCAGGTCCGTTCTTTCAGCACCGAATCGCTTCGCAACACACGTAGACAGGTTTTCCTGACTTGACCAACCACATCCCCCCACAAACATGTGATCTCATCAAGACATTCAACTTGTGTACTCAAGTCACTGAGAAGGTTACTAAACAACTGGCTGTCCAAAGAATTACATGAAAATACTGAACATGAAAGGGTCATGCAACAGTAGAGCAGACTCACAGACCCAAAATACTGTGTTTCATCACACAGGATAGTTGTTTTTATAAGGCTAATATAATTATATCATAAACTTGTTAATATAGTTATATCACACATTTGTTAATAGAATAATATCACAAATTTGTTAATATACTTTTATCACAAATTTTCTAATGTATCACACTTTTGTTAATAGGATTGAATGAGAACTTTTCTAATTTTTATTATTATTATTTTTTTCAATTTTTTTTAAATTTTTTGTTGAGAATATAATGTACACACTTTCAGCATACACTAGCGAATTATAGAGCACAATCAGAGGACATTAGGACATAATCATGAGAACATTCGCGAATGATAGAGTGCAATCATGCACACATTAGCGAATGATAGAGTGCAGGGGATCTCCCTGGCGTAGTGGTTAAGCTGTTCGCCTTGTTTCAAGAGGTCATGGGTTCGAATCCGTCTCGTGTCGTCTTGTTTATAAGGTGCATTTTTTACGGAGATCCCTGGAGATTAGCACTACGGAGTTACGTGGTACTATGCTATGAGTGCCGGCGTGCCGCTTCGTTGAGAATGACTGAGTCCATATGGGAAACCGAGTACAGTGAAGTCAATCTTCTACGGCATTTAAACCCTTTTTATGATAGAGTACAATCATGCATACATTAGTGAATGATAGAGCACAATCATGCATACATTAGTGAATGATAGAGCACAATCATGCATATACTAGCGAATGATAGAGCACAATCATACATATACTAGCGAATGATAGAGCACAATCATACATATACTAGCGAATGATAGAGCACAATCATGCATATACTAGCGAATGATAGAGCACAATCATACATATACTAGCGAATGATAGAACACAAATATTCATCTCATGCTATAATCCCTGTTACCCGTCAAGGTCGCAGACATCAAACATTGGATGCTTCAGCACGCAGACTGAGTCATCCAGTCATTTCTATTTCTAACGATACGGATGAGTGAGGAATAATATTGTCTTGTCTAGTCCTTGATGTTGTGTGTCCATGTTTTTATTGGTCCTTCTCTGCTTCTTCCATCCTCGATTTTTCCCTTCAGTATTGTTTTTGACAAAGGAATCATGTCGACATACATTGTCCAAATCATGCACGTTTTCACCATTTCACTTTTGGAAACAATGGTTCTTGTGGATCTGCGTACATCCCCATTCTATTTCTTATGTAGACATTTGTCTTATAGGAGATTCATAGAATTCGACTGTAACATTTGTGTTTGACGGCATATAATCGTCTCTCCCTGCCCGCAGTGAGTCTCCAAGTCTCACAACCATGCAGGGCAATTATAAATCACTAGTGAGTTATAATGTTTGATCTTCACTCTAACACTGATATTGCTGTTCCACACAAAGTTAAACCTTGACAAAGTGATAAAGCAATCTCCAGCAGTATCTTTAATTCTATTTTCCATTGTCCATTGATGCATAGATGCATATACTAGATCCGAGGTATTTGAAAGCATTCACCTGCTCAAGTTTATACTCATCCCTCACGATGATTGTGTGTACTTCTGTGTGTATACGGTTAACCAAGATCTTGCTCTTTTCTGTGTTGAGTTCCATTCCGTACTTGCCGGAAACGCTTTCCAACGTTTCTGTTAACTCTTGCAATTCTTCACCTGACCAAGCTATAAGATCAATATCATCAGCAAAGCTAACATTGCAAATAGGGTGACCTCCTATCGATATAGACCTGTTGTAGTCCTGAAAGGTCTGATGTATGATGTCCTCTAGGTATATATTGAAAAGTACTGGAGATATTATGCATCCTTGTCGAACTCCAATATTTGTTTTTTTTAAAGAACTCTCCAATTGTATTATTTGATACGACAGCACTACAGCATGTATGTAAAGTGATTCACCATTGTCTATGCTTGTGGTGTCAAAATTAAATTGTCTCACTATGTCACATAGACCATCATGTCAAACACGGTCAAATGTCTGTAAAAATCAATTAAATTGTGGTATAGACCACATTAATTATTCACTATTCGAAAGGCACATGCTATTTTATCGAAATAAGTGAATGAATGTGTTACATTCAATAATATATGTATGACATTCATTAAATACGTGTGTCATATTCATTAAATACATGTGCCCCATTCATTAAATGCATGTGCCCCATTCATTAAATACATGTGCCCCATTCATTTAATACATGTGTCCCATTCATTAAATACATGTGCCCCATTCATTAAATACATGTGTCCTATTCACTAAATACATGAATTACATTGATTAAATACATGTGTTACATTCATTAATAGACATCAATCAATCAATCAATCAAGTGTCATGACGAATGGCGTAGACGATCATCGGAATTTTCCGGTGATGACTAAATGTTCCAGTTTTACTGTGCTCGGTGCATGCCTTAAAAATCTTGATTGTCTGCTTCAAATTTGTGCTATAATGTGTTGTTTTACTCCAGCATCAATTCTATTTCTATATAAAACTCAATTTCTTAATGGAAACAAGACCAAAAATATCACCAATGTAGCCATCCTGAGAGAATGAATGTAATATAAAACTGGCTAAACAGTATGGTTCTTTCCAGAAGACGAATATTTTGGTCATATCAAACACAATGACAGCCTAGATAAGACTATAATGGAGGGGATGATGCTAGGGTGACGAACAAGACGCAGACCAAGAAGAGGATGGATGCTGGACATCAAAGATCACTTGAACATGACAACAACAGAAGCAGGAAGACTGGCTTAAGATCGACAGAAGTTTCGAAAGACTGTGGTGACCTCTATATGCTACCTGATGATTTTTTCTAATGAAAAATAAATGCTAAATGGTGCATCACAGATACGCATATATATTGTTCAAAGCAAGAAAAATAACTTTTTTGGTGTTACGTTGTACTCAACTCATGATTCGTGTGGTCATGAAAGAGGTCAACGTCTCTAAGTCTGCCTTGACTGTATCTGCGTAGCATATCTTGCTGTGGTATACTATCTGATGGGAGTCTGCTGATGTGTGCAAAACATTTTATTCGTTGTCTTTTAATAAATTCCAAGATTGGAATGGTACCGGTTCATTGTCTAATGTCTTCATTTCTCACTCTGTCTCTTAGCGATATTTCTAGGATTCTGTTCAAACATGCCATTCCAGCTGTCACAAGTTTACGTTTATCTTGCGCTGTTGTTGTCCATGTTTGGAATTGGTAACACATGGTTGGTATAATGATTGTTTTGAATAGTGTTATTTCGATGTTTAAATTTACATTTTTGTTTCTGAAGATCGGTGCCCAAGACCGCTTCATACGGCTGCGTTACCTCAGGAATCGATTTGCATCTCCGTCCTTCACTCAATGTCATTAGCTCGTCGAATTTAAGATCAAACTGTCAGGAACCTCCTGCACAACGCTGTTATTTGTGCTAGAATATCATACAGGGGTCTTATTCTTCTGAACCACAATGCCAGGACCGACTGCAGTGAGCGAACCATCATCGCCAATGGACCATTGGAAATGACTGGAGACGGATTTAGTTTAGTGATGAATAATTGTTTGTGCTCAAGCGACACCATATACAGAGAAGAGTTTATCACAGAGTCCGTGAGCATACGTGTGGAACAGCGTTGATGAGGCTCCTGCACATCTTGGTGGAGGCGTACTGATGTGGTTAGATCAATTTCATGGGAAGAAGTGACCTGGTGCAAATTTAAGGACGCCTGAATTTCGAACGATACGTCACTTAAATTGTTCATCCTCGTGTCCTTCCAATTTTGGCTGCACGAGTGTCCATTTTTCAGCAGGATAACGCTCGACCTCATGTAGCACAACGTCCAGACTATTCCGTGGGCAGCCATGTTAATCTGACATTAACCCCATAGAATGCCAATCTCTGACAGTTATCTCTTGCACTGCGGGGAGAGTGGGTAGCCATCCCACAATAACAGATCCAACTGCTAATAGTATCCATGTCACGGAGATGTCGTTTTCTGAAAGAAGATAGAGGAGGTCATACATCTTACTGAAACGTAGACCTTAGTCGCAAAGAGTAAAAGTCCAAACCAAATTTAATGCACATATTTTCATTGTTCACGTTTGAAAGGTTCTTCATGCCAATGTTGGAACATTAATTCCGCAAAATAAAATTTTGTTAACCGCTTGAAATCCGTGTCAATTAGCAATGCAATAATGTTGTGTTTCTTGTTTTGAACAATACATATACTTTCGCACGAAATTCTTTGAATAAATTTGTTCTGTCGTGGGTAATCAATAAACCCGCAACCCTTCAGGGCCGTAGGGGTACCACATTGGATGCCTCAGCACACAGAATCCTCCAGCGAATTCTATCCTCAGCAATGCGGATGAGTGTGGAAATATCTTGCCCTATCCATTCCTTGATGTTGTCTGTCCATGCCTTTATTTGTCCACCTCTGCTTTTTCCATCCTCGACATTTCCCTGCAGTATTGTTTTTGACAAGGAATCGTGCCTGCATACATGTCCGAACCATGCTAGTTTTCGTCGTTTCACTATTGAAAGCAATGGCTCCTGAACATATCTCTACTTTATTTCTTACGTACACATTGGTCTATAGGAAATTCGTAGAATTCGTCTGTAGCATTTGTACTCGAAAGCCTGTAATCTTCTCTCCATGTCTGCAGTGAGTGTCCAACTCTCACAACCATACAACACAACAGAAAGCACCAGCGATAGGATACCGTAGGTGATAGCACAGCATTGATACAGGCTACCTGAAAAACCGATCAGAAGACATTATTCGAAAACATACTCGCACAAATTGATGGTCACTAGGAAATGAATCGGTTAAATATAACATTTCTGTTATTTTAATTTGCTGTTTCTTCTGTAGATCTTTCTTCTAAAATTATATTTCTTCAAAATGCATTTTTTTCCAAATGTGTTTGTCTGTACCCCTTCTCTGTGATTGTCTGTATCTTAATATCTACTTAGTGTTATACGTTCCTAAATTTGGTCTATCCGGAACTTAATCTATATCCTTATTACACTTTCCTCCATTTTTGTTTATCCAGAATTCTTTTTCTTCCAGTGCTTGAGTTATGTGAAAATCTGGAATCCTGACACTAACCAAATGGCCAGACTAGGCACGCAGCATGGCAACGTGGATGCAAACACGCTACAAATTAGATCATGTGTTTAATTACCGGACTCTGTAGCAAAAATCTTGACACCCGTCGAATATAACACTTCAGACGTTACCGCTATGAGCAGGTGATTTACGCAACCGAATTGTTGTGAACGAGTTTCTACAACTGGGAGTCGGTGGGTGCAAGAATGCTTACCATCGTGTTTACTTCCCAATATTCACGTATTGAAGAACTGACGTCATCGCACTTCGATCAGACCCAATGGCGCTCAGTCTATTTCAGCAAATGATAAAGAGTATTGCGTGTTTAGCGTTTCGTCGCGTGTTTTTTTTTCTTCAAGATGGTTTTTCTCATCTTGTGCACTTTCCTATCTTCCTCATACTTGATACAAATTCCTGCAAGTCTCTGGAATAATGATCCATCCAATGTAGTTCCATCTTCTTCTACTCCTCTTCTTCTGAGATCTATTATTAAACATTCAGTCCAACATTGGCCATGTTTAGATCGGTGTGATTTAATTGAAATAATCAAAATGATCAATGTATTATCCATAAAGCTAATATCTTCACTTGTATGTTCTTGTATGTTCTTGTATGTTCTTGTATGTTCTTGTATGTTCTTGTAGCCCAATGGTAGTTAAATTGAATCAAACACGCGTGGAAATTCCAATTCCGGCTCCGTTTAACCCTTGTTTCACCCAGCTTAAGATATCGTTTAACCCTTGTTTCACCCACCTTACGTTATCGTTTAACCGTTGTTTCACCTACCTTAAGATATCACCAAAATAAAAAGTTGATGATTTCGATAGATTTGTAAATATACGTGAGATCTTAAACATGTTTGTAAGTATACGTGAGATCTTGAACAGGTTTGTAAGTATACGTGAGATCTTGAACAGGTTTGTAAGTATACGTGAGATCTTGAACAGGTTTGTAAGTATACGTGAGATCTTGAACAGGTTTGTAAGTATACGTGAGATCTTGAACAGGTTTGTAAGTATACGTGAGATATTGAACAGGTTTGTAAGTATACGTGAGATCTTGAACATGTTTGTAAGTATACGTGAGATCTTGAACAGGTTTGTAAATATACGTGAGATCTTGAACAGTTTTGTAAGTATACGTGAGATTTTAAAAAGATTTGCAATAAATCAACTTGGTACTCTCTCTCACTCTCTCTCTCTCTCTCTCTCTCTCTCTTGACATACTTAGCCCTCGTCTAGAATCAGAACTTGCTATTGAAATATCAAGATCAATTCTATGGAAAGTTGTAATAGGTGTTGGTTTCAAGTTAGAAAATCTGCAGAAGGTCGGAGTATTATTTGTTAAACACACCACCATATTACGATCCGAAGCAAAATACTTGCGGCAGATACGCGAACGACGAATGGGAGGCTACGAAATCACATTGGACGAATAGTTGGTAAAAGGTCATCATCACTCATCACCATCATCAGGTGTCACGCCGGCTGTCGTAGGCGATCATGGCTCTCACCAGCTTTCTGTCTACAGTATTTTGTATCAAGATCGTTGTTGCTTCCCTGCCATGCCAGGTTGTCAAACTGTCTAATACCTTCTCACGTTGTCGCCCTCTGTCTCTGTTGCCTTCAATCTTGTCTGTTGTGACTATGTTCTCCAAACCTGCCTGTCTCATGAAGTGGCTAAAACATTAATATTGTATTTTACTTATATTATTGATTTAGGTCCGTTTCGCATTTGACTCTTTCAACACCTCTACATTAGTTTTTCTGGCAGTCCATGGTATTCGCAGCATTCTTCTATAGAACCACATCTCTATTGCCTCTAATTTCCCACTTTCCAGTTTGTTTATTGTCCAAGACTCGCACCCATATGTTAGTATAGGAGTTATATAGCACTGCAGAACTCTCTTTCTCACCTATAATGACACGGTCATATTGCACAATATATTTTTCATTATTCTGAATGTTGTTTTTCCCTGCCCTATTCACTATCACTATGAAATAGAATGGCAATCATTTGACAGAGTTGTGAAAATAATAAAACTCGAGTAATAAAATGCAACGCGTTATTCTAGTGCATGATGGCAGTAAAGAGAACTGAATTTATGAACATACAGAACTTGTTTCTCAGTCCGCAATGTAGTGTAGACTACTACACTGAAATAAATGGACACGTTTGCAAAGAATGGATAGTGAACACTGTTCTGCATACTCTGTATAGGGAGTCATGTTTGGTCATGCATCTTACCATAATATTGTATAGGGAGTCATGTTTGGCCATGCATCTTACCATAATATTGTATAGGGAGTCATGTGTGGTCAAGCATCTTACCATAATATTCTATAGGAGGTCATGTTAGGCCATGCATCTTATCATAATATTGTATAGGGAGTCATGTTTGGTCATGCATCTTACCATAATATTGTATAGGGAGTCATGTTTGGCCATGCATCTTACCATAATATTGTATAGGGAGTCATGTGTGGTCAAGCATCTTACCATAATATTGTATAGGAGGTCATGTTAGGCCATGCATCTTATCATAATATTGTATAGGGAGTCATGTTAGGCCATGCATCTTACCATAATATTGTATAGGAGGTCATGTTAGGCCATGCATCTTATCATAATATTGTATAGGGAGTCATGTTTGGTCATGCATCTTACCATAATATTGTACCTCAAGAAGACAAGAGTTCCAAATGCATCAAATATCAAAGATAAAATTTCAAAGGAAAATGTCCTTTCTGACAGCATCTATGTGAAACCACAACTGCTGTTGCTTGTAATAAAAACAAAGAAAACAAAGGTCTATCAGACTGACATCATCAAGGACCATACCTCTACAATCCAAACTTTGCCATTCTCATCATAGTAATAACCATAGTCAAATATAGCATTTACCCAATAGAGATTATTCGGGCTGGAGGCAAAGGACAAGTTGTCGCATAAAATACTACTTTTAAAATGTCTGATATCAAAATCTTGACACATAATTCTCTATCACGGAAGTGCAAACTTAAAGAAATTTGAAGAAAGAACATGTTAGGTGGAAAAATTCAGCAAAGTACTAATGTTTACAGCAAGGAAAGGAACTGATCACCAAGCTTAATAATTGCTGCGGTTTAGTACATGAAGAGTTATCTTCATCCACATCGCAGGTCGTTGCAGTATGACCTACATTTACGTGTACGTTTGAAGAATAAACATACTGGAAAAATAACTCTAAATTATGCAGCCGTTTTGAATCATCCTACTCAGATTGAGAAGTACCTCACATAAAGTGGTAATCCTACTCAGATTGAGAAGTACTCCACATAAATGGTACATCCTACACAGATTGAGAAGTACCTCACATAAAATGGTCATCCTACTCAGAATGAGAAGTACCTCACATAAAGTGGACATCCTACACAGATTGAGAACTACCCCACATAAATGGTACATCCTACACAGATTGAGAACTACTCCACATAAATGGTACATCCTACACAGATTGAGAAGTACTCCACATAAATGGTACATCCTACACAGATTGAGAACTACCCCACATAAATGGTACATCCTACACAGATTGAGAACTACTCCACATAAATGGTACATCCTACACAGATTGAGAACTACTCCACATAAATGGTACATCCTACACAGATTGAGAACTACTCCACATAAATGGTACATCCTACACAGATTAAGAACTACTCCACATAAAGTGTACCATCCTACACAAATTGAGAACTACTCAACATAAATGGTACATCCTACACAGATTAAGAACTACTCCACATAAATGGTACATCCTACACAGATTGAGAACTACTCCACATAAATGGTACATCCTACACAGATTGAGAACTACTCCACATAAATGGTACATCCTACACAGATTGAGAACTACTCCACATAAATGGTACATCCTACACAGATTAAGAACTACTCCACATAAAGTGTACCATCCTACACAGATTGAGAACTACTCCACATAAATGGTACATCCTACACAGATTAAGAACTACTCCACATAAATGGTACATCCTACACAGATTGAGAACTACTCCACATAAATGGTACATCCTACACAGATTGAGAACTACTCCACATAAATGGTACATCCTACACAGATTGAGAACTACTCCACATAAATGGTACATCCTACACAGATTGAGAACTACTCCACATAAAGTGTATCGCTAAAACTCAGTACCTACTATATTTGTAATTGTTTACTCATCTTGTTGTGTTAATGATCTTTCCTTTAGAAGTTCTGCTAAACACAATAACATTGATGACAAAATAATATAAATACATGCACAGCAGCCATAGTGTGTTCATAAATAGTTGTCAACCAATATTGTCTATTTTCTCCGTAATTACCGAACGTATAGGCATCATATTTTGCATGAATGCATTATTTTATAATCACGTACAGATTTGGGATTTATTATTTTCTAGATTGAATGGATTTATCGCAGAATGTTGTTTTTAAGGTAGTAATGATTTTATTTTAATGTGGAAAAGAAATTGTACAGTAATTGCTGGTAAAGACGAATCGTTCATTTGTTGTAGCATGTGTAAAAATGAGGTATTCCGAATGTATTTTCTGTCCATATATTGAGATTATAGTATAATGAATTGATATATGATTACAAGTCAACAATTTCAAAACTTCAAAACGTACAATACTATTTCTCTTTATAATGTCACTATATTACTAGACATCCATCAATGAAGAGGTATATACATTCCTAGCTGAGCGAGTTGGTGTCAGTTGAACAGACCTGGCTCAAATCTCATTTGCAATATTCTTCTTCTTCTGCGTTCAATCTCTTATAACCACATCGAATAAATCTTGTGATTTCCGCCTGCGAACGTCAAGTACGTTGTGCTGCTATAATTGAACTGTGTTATTTGCACCTCGGTTGGTTCACTTTGTGGCCTGGAATCCGAGGCCCAGCACATCCGTTTTCATCATGCTTTTAATTCGGGTAGTGCGCTTCTATAGTCTGTGACAGGCTGCATATCTGTCGACGGGCACGCGGGTGTGTAATGACTCTTCGCCGAGACGATTATCGTTCACATCTATCACGCACCACGAGATGTTAAACAGTCAGTGAACTTGCCTCGTGTAATTATACGTTCTGTGTCTGTGCCCATCGGGTACTGAATCTTTTCTCATCCGCGAGCCTGGTTCCGGTTAAGGAAGAAATCAACAAAATAGTGTCGCTCACTGACATCATGTTTGTTTGTTTGTTTTTCGTTCGCTCCATTGTAACCATCACGGATATCCGTGCGATTTCCGCCGGGAGCGTGATTACGTTGTGCCACCGTTATGCGCCTTGTAGGCCTAGCACATCCGATTTCGTTATGCCTTGACAATTCGGGTGGGCTACCCTTAGCCTGTGACAGCCTCTATATGTCTCCAGGCACGTGTAGTGGCGACTCTTCGCCCAGACGATTTTTGCTCTCGTCTGACTCGCACGAGATGTTCCACTGTCTATGAACTTGCCTCGTGTAATTGGACGTGCTGTGCCTGTGCCCATTGGGTACTGAACCGTTTCTCATCCGTGAGCCTGGTTCCTTAAGGGGAAGAACTCAACAGAGGAGTTGGACCCTGGCTCTTTCGCCCTCTTAGCCGAGGTGTCATTCACCGACATCGTGTACCCCTTGTCCAAGTTCGAGTCTCACACCGCGCGTTTGAGAGCAAGGCGTTCTCGAGCTGAGCGTCCTTGTCCCAATAGCGCCTGAGCCCATCAGGTACTGAACCCTTTCTCTCTTCAAGTGTATGTCCAGTGTAGGAAAACCTGACAGTAGAGTTGGGCCAGGGCTAAATCGTTGTCCCTTTTGTGCCTGAGCCCATCGGGTACGGAACCCTTTCTCTCTGCAAGTGTATTTCCGGTTTAGGAAGGCTCGACATTAGAGTTGGATTAGGTCTTCTTGCTTCACCAAACGCCAATGAATGTGTCTGGGTCTCTGCCTGTAAGGAACACAGGTAACTAGAAGCTCGACTCGAGCTGACGGAGCTTGTAGTTCCCCTTTCCTAGGGACTTTTCACTTTCTATTTGCAGTTCGCGCTGCCCTCTAGCGCTGTTCTGCCCTTTCATTGTTTCATTGTACTCGGTATGAAATATATTTGTCTCTCGCCATGCATCTACCTTTACGTGCATTTTACATTGGCCGCCCCTACAATGTTCGGACCGGACTGACTAGCTTCACTGTATGTCGACATGTATGTCGCTATATGTGGTGATGCTGGAGGTGTCGGAGATATTGTCTGTCTCTTGTGCAGTCAAATCTCTTTCCATCTGCTGCCTCACATTCACGGACACGATCCTAATAGATTTAGCCATAATCAGGCGAGCAACTGCATTTTTGTTTCCAGGGTGCACCACGAGGGGAAACTTTAGGGGTCTTAGTTATTTGCGAACACTGGGTCTGCCGAGAGCAGTGTAGTACTCATGTAATATTCTGATTTTCTCTACCATTGCTTGAGGCTTCCTACTAAAATTATTCACTTTCATATAAAACATGGAGTATATTATCGTAACAATCCTGTAACACGTTTTCTACATTAATGATGCATCTTCGAACCCACACAGTTGAGTTACAATATAGTGTTTGAGCCAAGTATCTTGTAAAAATTTTCAAACATGAAAGGAATTGGCCGATGTGCTTGGTTCAAGATATCTTTGAACTTATTATCATCATTCTTTTACAAAATTGGATATCAGCGGTGCAACGATTTCGAAAAATTTGTGTAAAATTTTTTTAAGAAAATAAGAACTTTGAGCTGAGGGCACCAATTATTAGAAATTGTGCATTTGCACTATTTATAATACACTTTCTTCAATCTACAACGCAAAATTTCCAATAATTCGTCCCTCAACCTTACGCATTTCTCTTGAACCCTATTACTTAAATTCATTTAAATCTTTGCATATTGCCTTGGATTATTGATAATATTTTTTGGCATTTACACTACCTTCAATCTCAGAAAGAAATAGCAAACTACTGATAATGCCAAGAATTCAAGAAAAGATGGAAAGATCTAGATTAGACATTATGGAAAATCAGAAAATAAATGGGAAGAACAATGGCACTTTGCAACACCGACACGAACAACTATTTTTTTTTTCCAGGAAAAGAAAAGATAGGACGATGCGGAGTATGTTTCATTTTAACCAAAGACACATAATTCTTTGCCTGGACCCAATAAATGACCGAATCATAAGTATAAGACTGAAAACGAAAAAAACACAACATCAAATAATCTAAGTTTACGCTCGAACATCCACGGCATAAGAGCAAGAGATGCTTTTTAATGACAAACTTGAGGAGACCACCAGACATCAGCAGATTACAAAGCAAGATATAAAATATGCTTAATCACTATAAACCACATGTGAAGGTGTTACAGTCAATTGTAGTGTGAGACATACCCTGCAGTAGATTGTGATTCTGACCACGACCTTCTATGGTAGATGTGAAGAACAGACTCAAGAGGTTAAAGAAAAGCACTAAGCCCATCAGATATGATACTAGAGCAATACCAGCAAAATGCAGAGTGGTGGTGCAGAACAAGTTTAAATACATTGACGACCGTTCAAGAGATGACAACAGATGAACTAACAAACAACATTAAAAACTAAATATTATCTCATCAACAACAGAAAAGAAAATAAGTCACTCAAAAATGACAAACACGGAAAATAATGCAAGAAACAAATTAAAGAAATCAGAAGAATAATTAGACTGGACAAGAAAAACTACACCGACAACAAATGTAAAAAATGAACAACTCCATACACTCCTCAAAACCCTTCTTATACTCTCTAAGCCTTCTTACACCCTCTAAATCCTTCTTAAACCCCTCTAAACCTCCGTATACCCTCTGAACCCTCTTTCTACAACTCTAACCCTCCATACACAGATTTAAACCCTTCTTATACTCCTCAAAACCTAATTTCCCCCTAAACCCTACTTATACCCTCTAAACCTTCTTATATTCCTCTAAACCCTTCTTATACTCCTCTAAACCCTTCTTATACTCCTCTAAACCCTTCTTATACTCTAAAACCTTCTTATACTCCTCTAAACCTTCTTATACCCTCTAAACCCTTCTTTTACTCCTCTAAAACCTTCTTATACCCTCTAAACCTTCTTATACCCTCTAAACCTTCTTATACCCTCTAAACCCTTCTTTTACTCCTCTAAAACCTTCTTATACCCTCTAAACCTTCTTATACCTTCTAAACCTTCTTATACCCTCTAAACCCTTATTATACTCCTCTAAACCCTTCTGATCTAAGAGCTTAATTTAGATAACTTTTACATAAAAAAATATAACCTTTAAATGCAGAAAAATAAAACAATATTACATAAATAGCAATAGAGCGCGCAACTTCGCCGTTACTACAGTGTTGTTGCATTGCTGCTGAGATCTTCCCTTGTGAGAAATATAATCAGCCATAAATGTATAATTACTGATGTGATGAATGTAGCCCGAAACTTGGTCGCCTCCCACCTTTTACATAAACTAATATTATGTGCTGCTTTAGCGATCCTTGATATTGATTTTGGCACATTCGTCGTTGGTTACTGTCCCGTCGCCTCTGTCTAGTTTCCTTGGATGATGGTCCCAAAAATAACCAAAAAAATTAGTAATTTGCCTTTCCAAGAACTATCATTGTTTAGCTTGTGATTTAACTGTTCCCGGTGTCGACACAACCTTGAACTGGGTACTTGATCAGTTTTGGAAGTAAAGACTGCGAGGGAGCGGTGATGACTACCGCCCTCATATAACAGAGCCACATCTTGGTTACCGCCCTCATATAGCAGAACCACTGAAATGTGAGATCGCTAACATCACACACCACTACAGCAGTTAAACGATATAGGTTAACTTTACTTATATAGTAAACTAACTCAGGAACTAATACTTCATTTTGGGGAGAACATTTCTGTTAATCAATTATATGAGCTCGCCTTAGTTATATCGTGGAACTATTAAAAATGAGAACAGCAATAAGCCACTGCAATCCTTTACCTTACACAATTTGCTTGCAAAAAATATGGCGGAAAGATTACTAGAGAGCTAAATGAAGACGAACAGGCTTGTTATTATCTAATATACAAAGTTTATTGCTGTGAGAATGAATGAAAACAGAACAGCCAGAAGTTGTCCTAGAAAATGATGGCAGTTTTATCTCTATCACAACATCTACAAGTATCAGCACACCCAACCATGGCTAGACGTTAGTGATAACGCCAAGGGATGCAACTTGGATAAAAGCAAGGGATTCAACTTCGTGAAAAACCTTCCGCCTGATAACAGGGGCTGGTCCTTGACAAGAGGACATTAATGCACGGAAACTGGCTCCGGCCACTGCAGACAACTAGTGTGTCTTGTTGGAGGCGTGTTTTCTGTCGTTCCGTTCTCAATTAAGACACAAACATTATACCTCTCCTCTCCAGGCAGAAGTGATGTTTCACAATTTTCTGCCATGTGCCTATCTTCTCTATTGCAACAGTTCTCAGATTACATCGTTAGATTCAGCTGTAACAGTTTGAGTTTACGCTTAGAGTAGGCTGCACATTTACAATTGAACTTACTTAGAACACAGGTTTGTGATGTTTCACTTGAACACAACAGACAATCACTAAGACTAAGGAGTTGTGAGGTGTAAACACGAAAACATACAAATTACACTGTACAGAACATTTTCAACGTTTCGAACCGTTAGGTCGTTCTCAAAAATATATAACCCAGTGAAAGACAATGAAAACAGTAAAAACAATGTTACCACCACAGAGGCACTAAATACATTATTGACATGTAAATAATACACAGTTTAATGTGTAATTATTTATTTATTTTATTATTTTTTGTTTGGGAGGGGGGTGATGTGGGTCGGAGTGATTCTTTCGCGAGACCGGGACCAACGTCTCTTAAAAAATAGTTGTTTAAAGCATTTTAAAGTTTATTTAGGCGCTTGAGGCTAATAAGGATGACAAATGGATATTGTACGGTCGTTGTGACTGAAACCTGAAGCGCGATTTACCAGAAGCGCGAACTCCAATATTTTTTGAAGCTTGTGCACCCCTATTTCCGCTTTTTTTAAAAAAAACAGTACTTCAATATAAGTAATAAATTTTACTTAACCAAATCAAACAAACGTTGGCGGCGAGCCTATCTGTTTTCAGCATTAATGAATGTGGCTTGACTTAATAATTTTTCCTGATCACTGTTTAGTATAGCGTTTTACAGTTGATCTCAGATAGTTTGTGAACTATTATCTAGGCTCATAGTCCGTGCCTATAGACATTCTAAATCAGCAATGGGCAGGCCTAGAAATGGCATGACGGGCCGGAATTGTTCTTGTGGTCGTATTTTGCACACCCTAGCTTTAAACCAATGGGAGTCATTGATAACGTAGGGCAATGAAGTTTTGCTAATCATTGAGAACGTAACATTGTAAGTTACCAATAGCTAGGAAAACTTCATGATCCCTCTTAGGTATTAAGTATTATGTATATTGATTATCCTCTTCGCACACCATAGGCGCTCAGATCTCCGTTTCAGTAAATCTCTCAGGGTATAACGGCTGATGGTTCCGGTTCTATCTTGGTTCACAGCTCTTTTTGAAATCTTTTAGGGGTTTTCTACGAGATATGCCCATCCACACTCCCAATTCGCGCATTTTCGATATTGACTCATGCTCATTCAATTCAAAATCCCCTGATAGTGAAGACTCACGAAGAGCAATAAATATGTTTGTTCAGTCCATAGGCTGACCGTCTGTTCTGGTGGCGAAGCTAGCTAATTGGTCGGCCCGTTCGTTTCCCTCCACGCCCTCGTTTCCGTGGACAAAAATAGCGTGAATTTGCATGATTCATTGCTTCCTATTTTGCATGTCGAGTTTGTTTTTGATCTAATTTGAACCTATTATCGATAAACTTATAGGAAAAAATGTGAAAACTCAAGGCGAGCTAATGATACAAATCACACAATCAGACAGATGATTGAAAGTGAGCTAATGATACAAATCACACAATCAGACAGATGATTGAAAGTGAGCTAATGATACAAATCACACAATCAGACAGATGATTGAAAGTGAGCTAATGATACAAATCACACAATCAGACAGATGATTGAAAGTGAGCTAATGATACAAATCACACAATCAGACAGATGACTGAGCTAATGATACAAATCACACAATCAGACAGATGATTGAGCTAATGATACAAATCACACAATCAGACAGATGACTGAGCTAATGATACAAATCACACAATCAGACAGATGACTGAGCTAATGATACAAATCACACAATCAGACAGATGACTGAGCTAATGATACAAATCACACAATCAGACAGATGACTGAGCTAATGATACAAATCACACAATCAGATAGATGACTTACGATGAAGTTGTTACACTGTCTAATATTCTCTCACGTTGTCGACATATGTATATGTTGCCTTCAATCTTGCTGTTGTGAATATGTTCTCCAAACATCCGTTTTTCTAAACGTGGACGGAAAAAAAAAATTGTGTTTTCATTATATTATTGATTAGGTTCATTTTGAATTTGGCTCTTTCAACACCTCCACATTAGTTTTCCTGGCAGTCCATGGTATTCTCAGCATTTTTCTGTAGAACCACAGCCTACTGCTTTTAATTTCCCACTTTCCAATCTGTTTATTGTCCAAGGCTCGCTTCCATATGTTAGTAGAGGAGTTATATAAATTTATTGACTTTTACAAAGGCATCTGACCATGTTTGGTAGGTCTATGTCACATACTTGGACAATTTAATTTTGACACTACACTCATATATATTATTGAATCACTACAAATATGATAATAGTGCTGCCTTATCAAACAATACAATTGGAGAGTTCTTTAAAACAAATGTGGGAGTTCGGTAAAGATGCATAATGTCACCAGTACTTTTCAACATATACCACCTAGAGTACATCATACAGGAGACACTACATGATTACCCCACCTCTGTATCGTTCCGACGTGGGCCTATTTGCAACTTGCGTTTTGCTGATGATATTGATCTTATAGCTGGGTCAGAACAAGAATTACTAGAGTTAACAGCACAGTTTGAATAAGTTATCAGCAAGTACGGAATGGAAATCAACACAGAAAAGAGCAAGATCTTGGTTAACAGTAGAAACACAGAAGAACAGACCAACATCATGATGAATGGATATACGCTAGAGGAGGTGCATACTTTTAAGTATCTCGGATACAGCATATGCAGCGATGGTAAATGCAAAACAGTATTAAAAATAATCCTGGAGATGGATTTAGCGACTATGTCAAGGCAAATGGTGATTTGGAGAAGCAACACCAGTGTTAAAGTTAGAGTCAAACTGTACAAATCTTTTGTGCTTTCTGTTATGCTGTGAGGTTGTGAGAGTTGGACACTCACTGCGGACATGAAAAGACGATTACAGGCTTTTCAGTGAAAATGCTACAGACGAATTCTACGAATTTCCTATAGAGAATATAAGACAAATTTATACACAAAAAATAAAATAAGAGATGTACGCAGGTGTATAAGAACCATTGCTTTCAATAGTGAAACGGCGAAAACTAGCATGGTTTGATCATGTATGCAGGCAAGATTCCCTGTAAATAACATTACTGCAGGAAACCGTCGAAGGGGAGAGAAGTAGAGGAGGGCAAATAAAGACATGAACAGAAAACATCAAGGAATGGACAGGACAAGATTTTTCCTCACTCATCCGCATCGTTGAGGATAAAGATCTCTCGAGGACTATGTGTGCTGAAGCATGCAATTTGGTACCCACTACGACCCTGACGGATTACCGGATTATAGATAAAAATATGAGTTATATAACGCTGCAGAACTCTCATCCTCACCTCAAATGACAAGTTCATATTACACAATATATTTTTCATTTTTCTGAATGTGATTTTTGCCTGCCCTATTTCTACTTCTTATTTTTGTTGAACTCTTCCATTTGTTGTAATCGTTGTACCTAAAAACTTGAATTGGTGGACCTGTTTTAACATTATTTGAATCACTTTGATCTTGCAAGGTGTGGAATTTTGTTTCTTTGAAATAACCATTACTTCTGTTTTCTTGATATTTAGGAAGAGGCCTTTCTCATTATTTTCTGTCACTACTACATTCATTGACTCTTGAAGGTCTTCCTCACTTTTAGCAATCAAAACAGTGTTATCCTCATATCTCAAATTAGTTATGTTATTTTCGCCCACTGATATTCCTAGGATATCAACTATTGCACGCATTACGTGTTCACTGTATTGCGAGAACAGGTCTTTTGAAAGTACACATCCTTGTCTAACTCCTTGTTTTATTTGTTGAAAGAGGCCAAATTGATTTCCTACTAGTATTTCTGCAGTTTGTTTCTAGTTATGTTATTAAACGTAGATCTAAACCTTAGAGTTCGGACTTAATTTATTATAGGACTGTGCACTTTATTTCTGATCGGACTTAGGATCACAAGTAAATAAGAATGTTTCTGCACTGAATCATCCCACGGTAGTTGGCTAGCTAGTTACCTGGTATTTATACCAGGTTAGCTAGTTAGTTGATTGCTTAGTTTTAGATACTATAGTTTCTAGTTTATTGGTTAGCTGTTTGGTTGGTTGGCATGCTGCTTAGTTAGTTAATGTGTTTGTTGGTTCATTAGTTGGCTGGTCAGTTGGTTAGTTTTTTAGTTGGTTTGATGGTTTGTTCGTTTGTTTGATGGCTGGATGTTCGGGTGGTTGGTTAGCTGGCGTCCTGACGTCGGTTGGATGTTTAGTTAGCTAACTGATCGTTAGTTGTTCTGTTGGAGGTTCAGTCAATTAGTTTAATTAATTTAACTAGCAGGTGTATTGGTTGACTGATTGGTTGGTCCTCTCGTGACAAGACTTAGTTAGTAATAATTACCAAGCCTTGATCAAAAGGTATTTTACTATTTTTAAATGAACTGTTGTCAGAAGTTAGAGAAACCCTCGCGTTTCAACTTAATGTCTTCACTCATAGAACAAATCAAATGAATCATTATAATCTCGTCTTTGTTTCTCAACCCACATGCTGCCAATTTTCTTCTGTAGATGTCAACTATTTCACCGTTTGAACATGTTTATGTTTCCTGTGCGAGCTAACCATTAATGATAACTCACACCCACTGCTGGAAACTTCGAAAGAATTAACTAAAGGGGAGGTAAAAACTTGGCTCACGGATAAGCTGTAAAGGATTCTTGCTTTCATCTTTGCTCGCCCTGTTTTCCCATCTACCAGGTGACCTTTAGGGTCAAAAAGGAACCAATAAATTTAGTTATCACAGAGACGAGACGGTTAATTAAAGCTGGTACTTATTATCCAGTGAAATTAATGCGATGTTTGCCTGACAGACCTAACCTAACCATTAAGCCGACTCTCGGTGCTGTCTCCAATGGGAGTCATTTCATCCTGACAAGGCATACTACCTCTTTCTCGTAAACTCTTCATCTGAATTTGTAAGTTCAATTATAGATCGAGTAGTTATGTGGCAATAATGGGGATCTGCAAATTAAAAAAGCAGTGGTTCAAATCACAGTGGGTTTATATTCATGGTAATTAAACCTGCGCTGGTGTCCAACGTTGTCTGATTTGTGTCCACAGTTGACGCGTTTCATTTGGCAAGAAACTGCATATACTCGTGGCCGTAGGTACATCTTAAGCGGAGAAGAGGTTGTCTAACTAAAGGTCATTCGCTCATTTTCGTTACAATTCCTTTTTTTTCTTAGATTTTTGATACTTTTGTGCAGAAAATCTACGCGATAATCCTTTTAGCTAGTTCATGATTAGATAATTACATGATCCATGCGTTAGTACATGATTACATGATCCATGCGTTAGTACATAATTACATGATCCATGCGTTAGTACATGATTAAATGATCCATATGTTAGTATATGTTATTGATTATATGATCCATATGTTAGTATATGTTATTGATTATATGATCCATATGTTAGTATATGTTATTGATTATATGATCCATATGTTAGTATATGTTATTGATTATATGATCCATATGTTAGTATATGTTATTGATTATATGATCCATATGTTAGTATATGTTATTGATTATATGATCCATATGTTAGTATATGTTATTGATTAAATGATCCATATGTTAGTATATGTTATTGATTAAATGGTACATGCATTAGTGCATGCTGCTACATGATTACATGTGTTAGTAGACGTTACATGATTACATGTGTTAGTAGACGTTACATGATTACATGTGTTAGTACACGTTACATGATTACATTGTCCTTGCGTTAGTACACGTTATATGACTTACATCGTTGATTCGTTAGTACATGAAACATGATTTCCTTACCCGAGGACTTTATAGGCTAATGTACAAATACTATATGTTCTGAAGCGACAATCTATTTTTAATAACTATAAGCACGTGCCCTTTAGCTCTCGACGTGCTAATTACAAGCACTATATGCACTGACCCCTGAGCTCTCGACGTGCTAATGTACAAGCACTATTTGCACTGGCCCCTGAGCTCTCGACGTGCTAATGTCCAAGCACTATATGCACTAGCCACTGAGCTCTCGACTTGCTAATGTACAAGTAATATAAGCACTGCCCCTCCACCTAGCTCTCGATAGGTTAATGTAAAAGTAATATAAGCACTGCCCCCCCCCCCAACCGAGCTCTTGACAGGTTAATGCACAAGTACCATATGCACCTCCGGTGTGAACATGGCGCAAGTTTGAACGATTTTCGCTCAGTCGTCACTTATGACTATTTCATATCGTATTGTGTATTATTCAAAGTGAATGGCTGGCTAACAACTGAAATGTGCAGAAAATTCCTTGTGTGTTTTCTATTGTGCAAATTTAATATTCCTGGAGCGGAGACAGCGTTTAGACGTCACTGTTGCCGTCATAATGCTCGCTAGGCGCGAACAAGGAAGCGACCGAGAGTCACCGGAATAAGCGGTAGCTCTGTAACTGGGCAGGGCGACTGCAACTGCAATGACCCATTTGTCCCGAAATAAAGTATTGTCAAAGGTAGTGGATATAAATGGATATCCCCCATTCGGATGTGGAAAGCAACGAGAAACTACCACATTATTCTCCCAAGAAGAAAGTCATGGCGACACATAGAAGTAGGCCTACAGTACTTAGTGTTAATATTGCAACGTGGAACGTTAGATCGTTAGCACAGAGTGGTAAATTAGACATCATCAAACAAGAAATGGAAAGAATGAACATAAATATCTTAGGAATAAGTGAAATGAGATGGAGTGGGGCAGGAGAGATACAATCAGATAAATGTAAAGTCATATACTCAGGAGGACGAAAACACAAGAGAGATATAGACATATTATTACACACGGAAACAGGAAAAACGGTGAAGGGTTTCATGGCAATATCAGACCAGGTAATATTAGTGAAACTAACAGGAAAACCGTTGGATATCAAAATTGTGCAAGTTTATGCACCGCAGCATGCAGTTTAGAGGAGGACAACGAAAATGTATTTGTAGATCTAGAAACCGCAATGAAACTGTGAAAACATCATGAAATAACTATAGTGATAGGGGACTTTAACGCACAAGTAGGTAAAACAGAGATAAAGGATGTGATTGGAAGATTTGGCTTAGGAATTAAGAACGAAAGAGATGATTTATTGATAGAGTGGGCACAGGCACATAACCCAATAATAGGGAATACATGGTTCAAGCAACATCCAAGAAGGCTGTGTACATGGATTAGCCCAGGTGATAATACTCGGAATCAAATTGATTACATTTTAGTCTCTAAAAGACATAGAAACAGCATTAGATCTATGAAAACAAGGCCAGGTGCTGACTGCAACAGTGATCATATACTACTGGTGGGGAAATTTTATATAAGATTAAAGAAGATCAAGAGATCACCAACAAATAAGAAATTAGATTTAGTATTATTGAAATCTGATGTTGATATTAAAGAAAGATACAACATAATTGTACAGAATAGATACAATGCCATTGCAAAATTTCAGAGTATTGAAGATCAATGGGACGTGCTTAAATATTCGATAAACAAAACATCTAAAGAGATAATACCAAAAGTCAAAAGTAAAATATAGGCTACATCAAATCAAACATGGATGACTGAAGAAATATTAGAATTTATATGTACCAGAATCAAAAATAAACACAAGATAGAGGAATATCAGAAAAGGAGATAAGAGAGAAATGCAAAATAGCAAAAGAAAGCTGGCTGAACAAGAAATGCACGGAAATAGAATCACATTACAACCAAGATACAACACAAGTAAATTGAGGTGATAACAGGGAAAAGAATGCAAATATTTACAGGGTGTCTAAAATATAAGAAATGACAGGTGTTAGTGGGAAACGATCACATAGTACAGAGATGGTCAGAATATATCAAAGTACTTTATGACAATAACCCGAGATAAACATACAAGGTAACGGCGAAGGTCCATCAGTACTTGCAGCAGAAGTAATGGAGGCCCTAAGACACATGAAATATGGCAACGCCTCAGGACCAGACAATATCACATTAGAGGAATTAGCAGCTTTATGTGGTGTTGTGGTTGACAAAATCACAAAATTGCTGAATGACATATATACTAATGGACACATACCCGATAACTTATTGATGTCCATATTTGTAGCCTTACCTAAGACACCAGGGACCACCTAATGTGAAGAACACCGTACAATCAGTCTCATGAGCCAAATAACCAAAATAATTCTGAGAATCATCATGAAGAGAGTGAAATACAAAATAAAAACAGAAATAAGTCCAGAATAATGTGACTTCGTAGAAGGCGAAGGTACCAACAATGATATATATTTCTTGAGAACACTAATAGAGAGGTCTATAGAGGTAAAAACAGATCTGTGCCTCTGCTTTATAGACTACACGAAAGCATTTGATAAAATTAAACATAATGAAGTTATACACATGCTAGAGAATTTGAACATAAACAATAAGCATTTAAGAATCATCAAGAACATATACAGGAAACAAACAGCAGCAATAAGAGTAGGAAATCAGTTTGGCCCCTTTCAACAAATAAAACAAGGAGTTAGACAGGGATGTGTACTTTCACCAGACCTGTTCTCTTTATACAGTGAAAAAATAATGTGTGCAATAGTTAATATCCCAGGAATGGCAGTGGGAGGACATGACATTAATAATTTGAGATATGTGAATGATGCTGTTCTGATTGCAAAAAGTGAGGAAAACCTTCAAGATTTAATTAATGTAGTAGTCAAAGAAAGTAAAGAGAAAGACCTCGTCCTAAATATAAAGAAAACAGAAGTAATGGTTATTTCAAAGAAACAAAATAACACACCTTGCAAGATCAAAGTAAATGATATAGTATTAAAACAGGTCCACCAATTCAAATAATTAGGTACAACGATTACACCAGATGGAAGAAGTTCAAAATAAAATAAGAAGCAGAATAGGGCAGGCAAAAACAACATTCAGAAAAATGAAAAATATACTGTGTCCTTGTCATTAGAGGTGAGAAAGAGAGTTCTGCAGTGCTATATAATTCTTATACTAACAAATGGATGCGAGTCTTGGACAATAAACAAACTGGAAAGTGGGAAATTAGAGGCAACAGAGATGTGGTTCTACAGAAGAATGCTGAGAATACCATGGACTGCCAGAAAAACTAATGTGGAGGTGTTGAAAGAGACAAATGTGAAACGGACTTAATAAATAATATAAGAAAGAGACAATCTTCATTCTTTGGTCACTTCATGAGACAGGCAGGTTTGAAGAACATAGTCACAACAGCAAGATTGAAGGCAACAGAAACAGAGGGCGATTCGTGCCTGGAAAGATCTATTGCAGCGCGTGCATGTGTGCAGGGGGTCCTGAGTAAGAACGTTTTCTGATCTTTCCTTCGTTTCTGTCTCTGGTAGATTGCCCGCTGTGTTCTTTCTTGTTGAAATTTTGTGATGCCAGCTGTGATCTGAGTGTGCTAAGCTAAGCGATAAAGACCTGTATTCTCCAAGAGGCTGGGATCAATTCTACAGTGTTTGCGGGAGTTCTTTAAGTAATCCTTGAAGACTTTCTCATGTCTGATACTCTCCTGTTATATATATACAAGTACTTCACTGATCTCTTCCTCCTTCCCTTTCCTCTTACCTTGGAATGTGTGTTTCTTTGTACAATACATTGTTTGTCTGCTGTCTGTGTCCCGATGAATACTTTTTATTCAAAACGTCATTGTTCGCTAATATGTTGTAATTATAAATATTGGCAACACTTGTATCTATTTGCTTACATTGCCCTTTATTGCCAAAGCCCCCGCATATCCAGCTGGTTTGGTTGTTCATTGATAATGGAACTGTATACCTAATTATATGAGCAGAAGAAAAGCGTATCAATTTTGCTAAAATGTTGTTACTACCGTATTTACTCCAGATATACGATGTGTATATTCTCAAGTTGCAATAAATAGGACCGTGCATCGGACTCATCGGACACCTACGAACTCACAAACAAAATTGGCCTTTTTTCCATCGCATTTATTGTTTTTCATGCCATGCTCATATTCGCTTGCCAAGAAGGAACATCAAATAGGACCGGCCGATCGAGAAAGACAACAATAACACACGCTGCACATGTATGTACATTTAACGAGGACTACAAACAGTTACCATAAGCACATACTATCAGGCATTCGTACTACAATGACCATTAGGCTTTCTTCTAACATAAATACATAAACAGAGACAATAATGCTTCGGGTATCATCTATTGTCTTGTCTATGCTTGATATGCAATAACATTGTGACTTCTCAGAACGTTGATAACACCTCAAATCTGCATTCTCCTCGGTTTTGCTCTGCCTCTTGTTGTTTCCATTCTCGTGTTATGCTCTTGCTGCTGGCTAATATATTCGTATGTTGTACAATATCTAGAGCAGGTTTTGTAAACATTCAAATCTCCTACCGCTTTCGTGGACCGGACCAGTCGTAGTTGAATGAACACTTAAAATATCACAATTTGTAATTGTACTTCAGATGTAGCACGGGTAAATGAATAAAATAATTAGCAATCATCCCGGCATGTATTTGAAATAAAACAACATAAATATAACAGACTAGATTTAAGCCAGGTCTGTTCAACTTACACCGATTAGCCTGGCAACTTTTTTTCCGAAGTCGACCAACATCAATCAGTGCCAGCTGAACGGATGTGGTTCAAACCCCTTCTGATTACTAGTTTTTCCCATATTCCTTGATGCTTCTAAATTATATTATTCCTGCATCCTTTTATCTGGCGGGTGTGTACATAATAAACACAGAAAAACATGATGAATTATACACACACATATTTGTTATCGTTATCTCTTAGTTAAGACATTCCAAGAAACTATTGCAGCGCTGGTGTCAAGAGAACTGCATTGAAAAGAGAGATTGATCGGTCTCACCAGAGAGACAAATGTCGAAGAATGCTGCAACATCTTTCAGGAGAACACCTCCGCTGAGTGTGTGAGAACTAGTAGACAAATGAACACTGAACATAAGACTGTCCATATCTGACAAAATGTTTCCGATTAAGAACATGCTACCAGTCAAAAATATTATGTTTGCTTGGGGACCAAAATATTCGAGTCATTCAGCTGATATGTCCAATATACATGCTTCATAATGGTGAAATAGAATTAAGCATGGGACTTATTCAAACAGCGGATCATTATCATATACAAGATAGACGAAATCGGACCAAATCCAACTCTACTGAGGGGAGTGAGAATGTATCCTGTTCTGCATCTGAGTTTTCAAATATATGTGTTCACTGGCATGGAAAGTTGTAATTTCCTATATTTCCTCGGTGTCTGGGTTCTTGCCAGTGCCACGCAGCGATTTCTAGGACGCACGATTTGTAAATGATAAGTAGCAGTGAACTGTTGTGTGTTTGACTCCAAGATTCCAATATTACACGACTGCGGTGTAAGTATATTTGCATCTCCCATCAAGTTCAAAGGGACTGAACACTTACATGAGCGCAAAGTACTCGGAGTATCGATTCTCTTTCTAAATTTAACTATCTCTAATGATTTGCTATGGTAATACATGTATTTGTTTCTGGCAATTATGCCTTACCATAAAAAAATAATTTCTTATATATATTACCGTATTAAATGAGCTCTTGTCCCGTTAACACTAATTTCTAATGTAATATTTAATAGTCAGGTTGTCTTACCATAGATGCTGCTCTTTAATATAGAAAATGTGAAAGTTTCTAAGAAAAGTCGGTGTGAGTTTGTTTTATTTGTTTATTCAGATCCATATGAATTACGAGCAATGTAGCTCTTATTTCTTATCTGCAATTTGAAGGTTTCATTCATACTTCCAAGTAAAGTGATTTATGTCTGCCGTCTCATTTATTCGATAAGCATGAACAAGCGAGCTCTGTTCATGAACAATTGCTTGAAGATTGAGATGGTAGAAATTGGACATTCATTGGTTTTCATGCCTGGTCATTCGCATGTTCAGAGCAAAGAGATAGCTGACAGACTTACGAGTTCTGCCACTGTATCGCGTCGTCGAACTTCTTCTTCTTCTGCGTTCATTCTCAAACTCTTGCAGATCAGCAGGATGTAGTCCGGAGAACGGAATGCGTTGTCTCCAAGTTTACAGCATCGCTGCGATATCTGCGCCTTTCGGCCTGACACATCCGACTTCAGCATGGATTTGGGTCACTGACCCTATATGGGATGGGACAGCCAACTCCATCCCATAACCTCCTTAGTCGCCTCGTACGACATGCATGGAAGGTAAACAGTGTTGCTATTCTTTGCTCCCCTTAAGGGCCCCACCACCACACGGGCGGTGTCGTCGAACAATTGACGGTGTTGATATATTGAACTCCTTACATGACAAGATACAGCCCAGTCACAGAAAGTTTTATAAGGATGATGATCATTTTCTATGATCAGAAGAAAGGAACTTGGCTTGAAATGTGACGTTGCCAGGAATGAGCGTCGTTATGGGCATGACAGAAGAATACTCGTCAGCTAACTTAGAACTAACTGGAATTGTCAAGCATCATGTACTTGCGGATATTCTGAAAAGGGGAATGGAACACTAATAAACGTGTTCCATGTGCTATGACAATGATCTGACAACTAAAGAACTAACTAGTTATTTAGAAATAAAGACAGAAGAAACACAAATCAAAATTTTGATTCATTTATATTCCGAAAATAAATTACAAAAACAAACAAAGAATAACACGTGATATTTTATACACATAACTTCCAAAAATTAATCACGAATGTACAAATATAAATATTTTAAAACTGAACATTTAAAAAAAAAAAAATTAAACCATAACACATTCACGAAAACTCACATTTCTAAGAGTGTACATTCAACAGTTAAAAACAAAGCAACAATTAATTTGTGAGAAAACCAAATATTGTTGCATACTAAACTGAAAGTCAAATCTATATAAATTGGTAAATCAATCAAGTGCTATGCCGAATGGTGTAGGTGATCAGGTTTCTCCACGACTCTCTTTCTCTTGTGTTGTCAATAAGCTCGGCCGGTGAACTTCTACCGCGTTTTTTTTACTAATCCATCTAGTAACTTTTCTCTTTGTCGTCCCCTTTCTCTTCTCTTGATCTTTCCAGTGGTTATTAAGTGTTCAGTCAGTGTTCTTCACATCACATGCCCTAGAAATCTCGACTGTCAGCCCCTAATGTTTGATACGATTGATCTTTTTACGCCAGCATCAATGAGAACCTCTACATTAGTTTTCTTAGTTGTCCATGGTATTTTCATCATTCTTCTCAGAAACCACATTTCTGTAGCCTCTAATAAATTGGCAGCGTATCCTATTCAAGACGTAGCCATCAACCTAGCATATTTGGACGGAACTGATTTTTCTATATCGTGTATCTATATTATCTGTGCAGCGATAAAAGTTCCAGTGTCGGGTAACAACCCTAAATAGGAAATGAGTGGCTGGGGTAACACACGGCAAATACTAAAATGAACAAAAATAGGTATTAGTGTTACCAACTGTCACTGTGTCTCGTTGTTAGGTTGTTTTATCAACTTATTTTGGTAACACTAATAGCTATTTTTGTTCATTTTGATATTCACTAACTGCTTGTTCAATATCTTGTTCGATAGAACGGGGAGAAAGCATGTTGGGTGGTTCAATAAATGAAGATGACAAAAGTCCAATTGTGGGATAGAATCCTCTGCGACATTTGGGACATGAATGGTCAGAGTTTGTCAGCTGTGTTTATGGTTATATCCTTTCGGGAAGTGTGGTCAAGGTGGTCAAAAGAAACTCTACAAGGGCGCATTAAAGAATTCACTGAAAGCTTTTGAGACAAGACATATGGGAAGAACTTGCAAAAAATAGAGCTACATTGCGATCTACGGTAAAATAAAAAAAGCCCAGCATTTTGTGAAAATAGGAGAAGTGCAGCAGCTCAACAGCAGAGATTTTCTATAAACTCAGGGTAGACAAAATAAATGTCCACAGTGGTCATTCAATGGCCAAAGTTTCCAAGCACACTTGTGGCCCGAATAGAGCTTATTAGTCATTTACAAAGGTAAATAATTTTAACTCAATTTGTAAAAGTTGATGTAACAAATGGTCATCATCACGTAATAAAGAACAACATATCATTTTGGACAGAATATTTTATCTGTGACTCTGAAATTAGATGCTGTCTTTTCGATGTGAAAACCTTTGCTGGTGTTGCTGTGTCACACTGGACGATTCTGAGCAAGATATGACGTCCATATTGAAGCTCTTTAAAGACACTTTGAGAGAGTCGTTGAAGCGTTTCTTCTGTTCATCAACTTGGGATATTGACATTAGTGAAGGCTTCAGTATCTGATACCTTATCTTACTACTTTATTCTGAGACGATGTATGCGGAAACATATGTGTAAGAAAAGGTGATACGAACAGTCTGAATGGAGGAGCTACTGTTAAATGAAAAGCAGAGCACTGAAGGGAAAAAAATACAACTCTAGGAGAAATGCCCGACTATGTGGTTGAGAGTAGTAAGCGAAGTAAGTTGGGCATCCAGACCTATCGCCTGCAATGACAAAATATTGAAAGTATATATTGAGTAGAAAATCACTGCAGCCAAAAACGACAATCGATTATAAGTATCATCATAACATCATGATGAAATGGCTGCCAAAAAGCATGTCTTAATCACTACATCCTGGATAGGCTACCACTACAGGGAAACCATATGGCAGATTCAACAGTGTGATGATGATGATACAGTGTACCTCTTGGTTGAATTATGGGAATACGCAACATAATCAATGTGAATGTAGTATTAATATCTAAAGTCTTGAGAACAGTTGTGAAAAGTTGTCATCAAATACAAGCAGTGTGTTTGTAGTCTTTCTTAGCATGCTTACCACTAGTTAAAAGTAGAACAGCGCTAAGTCTTCAGAAAAATCTGGCTGATTTGATGGACAAAGAGAAGTCAGACAGGGACGCATCCTCTCACTACGCCTGTTCAACATACACGCAGAAAACATCATGCGAAGTGTACCAGAAGACCCAGCTTCAACCCCTTAATATCGGAGGACATTAGATTCCAGAAGATGACAGGTGGTTGAACATATGATCATGTCATATAAAAATATGATATCGAGTGACAAACTATTTTCCTCAACGCAAAAATAATTTATATAATCAGAGATGAACTCACAACAACAACAAAATCATTGACAAAGAACAACTGGAAAATGTCAGTAACTTTGAATATCTTGGGTCAACCAATAATACCAAATGTGATTGTTCAGCAGAGATCAGAAACAGATTAGCAATGGCGCTACAAAAAAAAACATCACATGAAAAAATCCATGATAAGGAACAATCAGAAAAACATAGGTACAACTATTAAGAAGTTATATTGTTCCAGTAGCAACAAGGGTTGTGGGACGTAGGCAATGACATCCGCAATGATAAAGAGCATATCGGCATTTGAACTGAAATGTTATATAGAAAGGTCCTAAGGATATCATGAAAAGAAAGACAAACAAACTAACGCAGATGTCCGCAAAGATCTGAACATAGAAGAAGAATGGCTCGTCAAAATTCCCCCCCCCCCAAAAAAAAAAGAGGGAAAAAACGAAAAAAACTGTAAGCTAGCATATTTCGGACATAGAAAACGACACAATGGTTTGGAAAAATTACTCATGGAGAGTAAGTTCCAGGAAAGAGGACAAGAAGCAAACCAAGATAACAATGGACACATGATATCGAAGACCTTCTGAACATGGTATTGGAAGAGGCTGGGCATCTCACACAGAACCTAGAGGTTGGAAGAGGCTGGGCATCTCACACAGAACCTAGACGCTTACAGAGAAGCAGTAAGCACAACGTTTTGTAAAGGATAGTTGACATAGACTGGAGTCTGCTCCATCGATTGTTATGAGTCTGTGATGTAGCAGTCTCGGTAATAATGTATACCCATCCATATCTTGGTTTCCTTTTGCTCTAAATACTATGTCTAATATTGTAACAAGACATGTCATTTCTATCAAGGTCAATGTATGTTTGACCCTGACAATAAGGTTGATCTTCAGTTCCCCACTAGTGGCTGGGAAACTTGGGTTAGCCGGGTACACCCTTGTCCGAACAAAGCCACTGACTGCCGTAGCAAATTAAGTCTAATCCACCAAAGGAAATTCTAGGTTTCTCAATTGTGACAGCATACTGTGAGATCTGGCATTGCACAGAGTCAGAATGATCATACCTCTTATTACGGCATGTTATTGTAGATACATCATGATTTTGGAGGGAAGGGAATACTGAAAGGTAGAGTCTGGAACAAGTACCGGGGCACATGTGACATGTCCATAGTGAATATAGCATGAAATCAGAATCCATGAAAAACATCATGTGGATATTATGCACCTATTACTAGCAGTGGTCCTACTTCGGGCATATCCTACACGCAGACACCAACAGAATACACCACCAATCACTTGAATGGATACCTACAGGCAAAAGAGCAAGGGGTAGACCAAAAGAAACACTCAGAAGAACAATACTTAGAGAAAGTAAAACAACCAATATTCATACTATTCAAGAACTGCACAGAAAAGCTTTGAACAGACATAATTGGAGAGATCTGACCTCTGCCCTAACTTCAGCGCAAAAAAGATAATGAATTAATTACTAGTGGAAATTATGCATCTATTACTAGAGGAGATTGTGCACATATTACTAGAAGAGATAGTGCACATATTACTAGAGGATAATGTGCACATACTACTAGAAGAGGTTGTGCACTAACATATTACTAGAGGAGATTGTGCACCTATTACTAGTGGATATTATGCACTCAATGCACTAAGTCTGCGCCGAATAATTCAGCCAATTGCTTCTCTCATCTTTCATCATGAATAACTAAAATTCCAGCATGGGTAGAAGATCTAATTCTGATATCTTCTTTGTGATGAATAAGTTAATAACTCACTCACCAGTTAATAACTACAGAAAAAAACTTGATATGGAAGTCTGTCCAACTACAGAAAACACTTGATATGGAAGTCTGTCCAACTACAGAAAACACTTGATATGGAAGTCTGTCCAACTACAGAAAACACTTGATATGGAAGTCTGTCCAACTACAGAAAACACTTGATATGGAAGTCTGTCTAACTACAGAAAACACTTGATATGGAAGTCTGTCCACCTACAGAAAACACTTGATATGGAAGTCTGTCCAACTACAGAAAACACTTGATATGGAAGTCTGTCCACCTACAGAAAACATGCAGATTTTATAGACTGGCATTTGCTACCCAAGAGTGAAGACTCGCAGCACTGGATAGAAGACGATGGCTATGCCATCATGAAATGTCATTAGCAATTTAACAGCACAATTATTTTTGATTTGTTATGTATACATATATATTCAATCACAGCTTAACTCCTACAAACACTCCTAATTTGGTCATTTCTTGGTATGTCTATCTAGGTACAAATTTATTGTTTTTTAACAATCTAGAAATCTAGAAATCTAACAACCTAGAAATCTGATTGTCTTCTCCAGCAAATTATTCTGTTCATATAAGAATCACTGCTCACAAAGGTTCATGTTCAAATTAAATGCACTATACTGTTAAAATAAACAACATAAAATTACTACATAAAATGTGATCAAGATTTCACCTGAAAGACATACAACAGGACCATCAAAATATATATGCATAAACATACAACAGGTCCACCAAATTATAGTCCTAAATCATTACATAAAACAGGACCACCAAAAATACAGGAGTGAACATATAAACAACAGGACCACCAAAATACAGGTATAAACATTACATATAAACATAAAAATTGCAATTAATCAGGAAAATAATTCCACATTGCTATTTCTGTCATGCATAGTATGAATTGCAGAATAAAGCAAACTAGTGAACAAGGATTGTGAAAGTTGACAGCTAAACAAAATAATCAAACAATGAATAAATACATCTGATGTAGTCTGTACAATACATGAAGTCAACATGATTTATCACCTTTACAAAACTCAACAGTGAACAACTTCTCCTATGTGTGGTCAACAGCGTCTGTTGACCAGTCATGAAAAATGTCTATGTGTTGTCAACAGCACCTGATGACGAATCATGAAATTGAAATTCAACAAAACCTGAAATATTATTTTAACTAACATGGAAGCCCTGTTTTCAAATATAGGGTAGACTGCAGCATAACTGATTACCAAAGGCAAAACAAAAATAATTAATGAAACAACGAAGTATATTGGAAGAACAACAAAAATACTTGTTTGGACTAAAGAATCTTATCAAGTATGAGAAACATACACAAGCAGAAATCATCGATTGGTTCGTCACAATGTTGCTAATTTATCTATATGCTATTTATATGTTCCACGTTTGATAAAGATTCTTCAGTTGAATTTTGGACATTGATATCATTGATAATACTGCCATGTGTGGTGTTTGTCTCATACATTGAGATTCTGATATCATTTATACTACCTCATTTTTACAATTTTTTGATCTGACTTTATAAATCCATTATCTATATTTAAATAATGAATACATTCAAAGATGAAAGAGCAGATATCAATAGTGACAACTTCCTTGCTTCTATAAACATGAGAATAATAAATAAATGACATTAAGACTGTCATAACTATCACCAGTCCTGAGGGAAAGCTAACCAAACTTCACAGGAAAATAGTTGCGTTAAATATGATTGAAAAGTTATGCCCTAGTGATGTATGGATTAAGTACACATTGATGGATCTGTAACAAGTGAACAACAGAGACTCATGAAATAGATGTGGTCTACCCACATAAAGAAATTTTTCTGAATAGGATGTGATCTACCCACATAAAGAAATTTTTCTGAATAGGATGTGATCTACCGACATGAAGAAATTGTTCTCTTGAAATATCCTGCTCATGTACTGGTCTTGAAGGATTACTCTAGACATAATAAATAACACAATACACCACTGTCAGAAGCTGCTTTTCTTGAAGATGTTAAGTCAGTACAGCAAATCCAGTGATAAACTGTAGAGTTTTTACAAAAATCTGTTCATGGCATTGGCATTAAGAGAAAGAGTTAGGCTACATTGGGTACCATCACACTTTGATTCCTGAGAAAGATCACCAACTTTATAAGAGAGATCAATGTGGTCATATGATCACATGAGCAAACCAGAAGTAGAAGAAGGCACTGTGAATAACCAGAAATAAAAGAGCAAATACATCGGACATGTTCAGACACAGACATTACCAAGGACATATATTATGACATTACCATCAGCAAGGAAATGGATTCAGACACTGCCATCATTAAAGACATGTATTCAGACACTGCCATCATCAAAGACATGTATTCAGACACTGCCATCATCAAAGACATGTATTCAGACACTGCCATCATCAAAGACATGTATTCAGACTCTGCAATCATTAAAGACATGTATTTACGCACTTTCATCATCAAAGACATGTATTTAGACACTTCCATCATCAAGGACATGTATTAAAACATGCACACACTAAGGACATATTTTCAGACACTGTCATCCTCAAGGACATATTTTAAGACAATGCCATCATGAAGACATGTATTCAAACAATGCCATAATCAAGAACATATATTCAGACACTGTCATAAATTAAGCAGATGTATTAGAAAATTGCCATCATCAAGGACATATTAAGACACTACACAAAATAAAAACATGTTTTCATACTCTGCCATCATCAAGAACATGTATTCAGACACTTCCATCAAGTGTGTGTGTGTTCGTCCATCACAAGTGATTATGACCATTTTTTACATCCACTTTTGAAAATTCAGTTAGAATTATGACCATGCATAATAGTTTGTTGATGGCTAATGAGCCCTATTCGAGCTGTAAATATTCTTGGACAGTTGGGACATGGAATAACCACTGTAGGCAGATTTTGGTATATCTGTGACTTTCTATCTACTCTCTGCTGTTGAGCTGCAGCATTTCTCCTCTTTCACAAGGTGATGTGCTCCTTTTGACTGTAGAGCGCCATGTAGCTCTATTTTGTGCAAGTTCTTCCCATGTGTCTTCGTCTATTTCAAATGCTTTCAGTAAGGTCTTTAACGAGTTTTTGTAGCGCTTCTTTTGGTCACCTTGAGATCGTTTACCCTACTCCAGCTCACCATAGAGAGGTATCGTTGGCAGGCGATAGTCTGGCATACGCACCAAATGACCTGCCCAAGAATCTGTGTCTGCATCAGGATAGTGTCAATGCTAGACACTGTCAACATCTAGGACATGTATTCAGACACTGTCATCATCTAGGACATGTATTCAGACACTGTCATCATCTAGGACATGTATTCCGACAACCACAACCTCAAGAACATGTATTTTGACACCTACATCATCAAGGACATCTATTCTGACACCGACATATTCAAGGACATGTATTCAGACACCCACAATACAAGGACATGTATTCATATACCCACATCATCAAGGACATGTATTCTAACACCCACATCATCAAGGACATGTATTCAGATACCCACAATACAAGGACATGTATTCAGATATCTACAACCTCAAGAACATGTATTCAGATATCTACAACCTCAAGGACATGTATTCTGACACCCACATCATCAAGGACATGTATTCTGACCCCCACATCATCAAGGACATGTATTCTGACACCCACATAATCAAGGACATTTACTCAGACCTCTCCATCATCAAGACATGCATTTAGATGCTGTGATCATGAAATACATGTATTCAGACAGCTCTATCATCAAGACACATATTAAGACGCTGCCATCATCAGATGTATTCAGACCTCTATAATAAAAACATGTATGTAGAAGCTGCCATCATCAAGGACATGCATTCAGACACATTTATTCAGACACCTCCATCATCAAGGACATGTAGACACCTCCATTACCAAAAACATGCATTCAGACACCGACATCATCATGAGCATGTATTCAGATATTGCCATTTATCAAGTGGACAGGCATTGTTCTGTATCCCACAGGGAAAGAGAAAAAGAGGAAGACCAGTAAATATCTGGATGAAAAAAGTAAATCTGAGACACAAGACTGTGTGGAACATAGAAAGAGTTGGAAGCAATATCTAAAGATAGAACAAGATGGAAGAGCTTCGTTGAGGACCTATGCTCCGGATGGAGATAAAAGGTGTATCTAGGACACATATTTAGCCACTGTCATCATCAAAGACATATATTAAGACACTGCTATCATCTAGGAAATGTATTTAGACACTGTCAATATCTAGAACATGTATTTAGACAGTGCCATCAACTAGGACATGATATTATTAGCAGATGAGTCACTCCGCAATAAGATGTCCACATCTAGTTTCAATCACTGTCTCATGATGTTGCTCAGATTTGCTGTTCTCATTCACTATTCTCCCTCCTCCCGCATACTATCTCTACATTACTCCCCACACACTAGTAACAGACAATTACATCAGGTTTAAATAAATTCAGAACATTTGTCAGAAACAAGTTGGTCCCATTAACAATGAAACATCAAAAATATGTGTTAAGATTTTATACATCAACATAATACAATGCATAGAACAACTTCTGCATGGAGAAGCCATAACTATTATCAAATATCTGTCATATAGAATATAGAGCACCCAGACTTTGCTGAAAATCAATTTTATAAAAATTTTAAAATGCAACAGAAACAGTGCACTGACAATTTTGTTCTAGTCCATTAGTCTGGATTCATTAATCTCAAAATTCTTGACTGTACAAATAAAATGTATGACATCAGTGCTTCTAAACATTTTTGGACCCTTTTGGGATAATGTTCTATCCGTACCCTCCTTCCCCTGAGTCTTAAAGAAAAGGTTATAGACTGTCTTTAGAGCTCAGAAAAGTGTTTATGGTTTATATATCGGACTAAATTCTTTGCAATATAACAAACATCTTGTGTCCTAGATGTGTCTGTGCCCCCCTCTCCAATTTCATGTTCTTTCTCTGTGGTCTCCTTCTAAATGAAGGGTCATATGGCCCCCATCTTGAAAACTACTATCTTAAGGATATATTTCCCATTTTTCAAACAGAGCAGTTTGTTCACATTCTCATGTTTCAGAACATTTTGTTCACATTCTCATGTTTCAGAACATTTTGTTCACATTCTCATGTTTCAGAACATTTTGTTCACATTCTCATGTTTCAGAACATTTTGTTCACATTCTCATGTTTCAGAGCAGTCTGTTCATAGTTCTCATGTTTCAGAGCAGTCTGTTCATAGTTCTCATGTTTCAGAGCAGACTGTTCACAGTTCTCATGTTTCAGAGCAGTCTGTTCATAGTTCTCATGTTTCAGAGCAGTCTGTTCATAGTTCTCATGTTTCAGAGCAGTCTGTTCACAGTTCTCATGTTTCAAACAGAGCAATTTCTTCACAGTTCTCATGTTTAACCTCTTGCAAACCTTCTTTCAGCAATAATAAGGAACTTGAAATATAACAATATCATTCACTTAAATCTGAGCTGGGAAGTAATTTTGGGTCTGTGAACCAGTTTGAGCATTAGTGTTGTGGTGAGAAACCATTTTATTTTTTGTCCCATAGAGTTGCAAGCAGTTTTCTAATCTCGGAGTTAACAGCAGCATTTTATGATCTTGTAGTTGTAAGCAGTGTTTTCTGATCCTGTAGTTGCAAGCAGTGTTTTATGATACTGTAGTTGCAAGCAGTCTTTTTTTAACTTGGAGTTGCAAGCAGTATTTTCTGATCTTGAAGGTCAGTGCTTATAGTATTTTCAGATTAGTGTGCCACAGAAAAGTTGCTTGACAGGTCAGATCTGGCCAGTAAGCTGTGTTTTGTCAACTCTTACTTGAATGTATAGGAAATGACTTAGTCAACCCCACAACTATTAGGGACACTGATACAACCAATCTGTATAGTATTTTAAAATACGTGTTTAATATTAATTCATATTATTATATGGGAGTGGGCAGATATTTCAATAACATGGGGCCTCCGCAAGCTTCAATCCTGCACTGCAAATGTACTCTGGGCATCCCAATAGCTTCTCATTCTCAAGCAGCTAGCTCAAATCTCTAACTATTATCAAATAATACAGGAGAAACAAATTCATATTAAAGGTTTATCAATCTCTGTTTATCACAGAATTCCCCTACTCTGAGGTGGACAACATTTTTTGGGGACCAACAAGGTTCTTTTGTTTCTTGAAACAGCAATCAGTAGTTCTTGGATCAGGAACTAGAGCATATATAATTTTCAGATCAGGGACCAGAGCACATATGAGATCAGCCAAGCTGGCCAGAAAAAATGGCTTGGAGGACCACATTCTGCTCTACCTTAAGTGCTATCACAACCTTAGGAAGAGCAAAGAATAAGATTAACAGAACTGTGAATTGTCAAGCAAAACACAAGGTGTTTTGAGTTCAGTGCTCACACTATTTATATAGTTAAAATAGAAAAATTGCTGAAACTGAATGTCCCAGACTGGAAGCTACAGCAATAGCAGCTTTGCTATAAAGTAGCAACATAATATACTTATGTCCATTTGACTCAAACCTGACAGAGAGAGATCATGTACTTATGCCCATTTGACTCAAATTTGACAGATAAATAAAAGTGATTATAGAGCCTACTAGAAAGTACACAGAAATACACACAAAAAAGAATTCCTGGACTTTGATATTTATCTTCTAATGCTAAACTCTTCTGTTATCTAGACAATATAGATGAAGATTTCAATGAATCTAAAAACCATTCAATGTGTATGTGTAATTTCTGTGGTACTTTAAAAACCATTCAATGTGTATGTGTAATTTCTGTGGTACTTTAAAAACCATTCAATGTGTATGTGTAATTTTTGTGGTACTTTAAAAACCATTCAATTTGTATGTGTAATTTCTGTGGTACTTTAAAAACCATTAAATTTGTATGTGTAATTTCTGTGGTACTTTAAAAAAACAACTGATATCGCCTATAGTAAACTTGTCTATAAATAGAACTGGAAATATTCACAGGAATATAACTGTTGATTATTGAGGAAGAACTATGCAACAATGCAGAAATAGCACCAAGTGTTGGAGATGAACAGTCAGAACATTAATTGTCTGAACATTCTCGGATCATTCCTTTGTTAAAAGTGGAAAATCTGAAACATACATAAAATTGGTATGTTGTATGTGATTTAGTAGTGTGTCAAACAGTCATATGTGTGATTTAGTGTTCCATTGTGTGATTTAGAGATGCATGTGATTTAATGTGCTATATATGATTCAGTACTCAATTTAGTTGTGTTTTTTGTGATTTAGTGAGTCATTGCTGAGTATTTTTTCACTATTTTATTATATCAATTTTAATTATTATGTGCAATTTTCATGTGTTGTGTGATTTAGTGTTGAATTTAGTGCTATATTTTGTGTTTTGTGATGTGTGAATTAGTGATATAACTAAACTCAACTGTAGTGATCTGGATTTATGTACTAACACTGTTGAAAATAGGACATTTTTACTGCAGTTTTCTATACCCTGCAAGAAATGGTACTTTGACTTTCTAAGTAAATCAATAAAAGTAGTTTGACTTTCAGAGCTAATCATTATTGGTAGTTTGACTTGTGGAGCTAATAAATAATGCGGATTACTATTTAAGTGCTCTGTCATGTAACACTCGGATCCAGTGCCGTGATACTTTGTGAATGAAGGTGTATTACATACTTATAAAATGCAGCTAATCTACTCATAATTTCTGTGGGATTTTTTGATGATCTGATGGGGAGGATTTGGGTTACTACATGTTATGTTTTATTACAAATATTCCCCCTCCTGTATCTACTGTCATACTTTAATCTAACTGAGAGGCAAGACATTTATAAGAATATTCTGGGTACATAGTAGTCAATCCTGCTGCACTGTTTCCCACAGTAGTAAATCCTGCTGCACTGTTTCCCACAGTAGTAAATCCTGCTGCACTGTTTCCCATAGTTGTCAATCCTGCTACACTGTTTCCCACAGTACTAAATCCTGCTGCACTGTTTCCCACAGTACTAAATCCTGCTGCACTGCTTCCCACAGTACTAAATCCTGCTGCACTGCTTCCCAGTTATAAATCCTGATATATTGTTACTCATATTTCATGATAGGCTATAAGACTACACTGACCTACATATGTATTGTGTATACATCTTTCAAATATTAGTCAACAAAATGAAATTGTTCAGCACCAACCAATAGTTTTCCTACTGTTTCTATACTAATCTTATACTAGTAGTCTCTGATAGGTAAAATTGCAGCAAAACTGTAGCAATAAATGGGAACACAGAATACAGGAAGAAATCTTACAGATGACAAAATATGCAAGTCACATGCAAATGTACAGTAGTTCACAAAATCGACTGAATTGAAGTTTTGACTATTTGATCATGTTAAACTGTAAAACTGAATACTTGGTCAATTAGTCATCAGATTCTCATCATGGTACTCCAGACATATTTATAAGTGCTCCAATCCCCTTTTCAGTTTATCCTTCAGCATGTGCTAACTACATACAACTTGCAATGAAGCGCTTAGCATGGAAAGACATTACTACTGCACTATATCCCAGCTCGGGCCCAGAAAGAACTAATGGGATAACTAACTGTTCTGGTTCTGTGTTGATTGATAAATCTTCTTCTGATTCCTATATACCGTTTGCTTCTCATAACATCTTGCTTCACTCCCAAGTCCTGCATTCTAGTCATAGACATGTGAATTGACATACACCCTATATATCTTCCAACTGGTCTAACATCTTGACTGCATTTGACATATCACGGCGATTCATTGAATGACTTTTAGTTGTATTCTCTTCATATTCTCTGCAACTACCTTCCAGAAAACATTGTAGATGTGATATGTACAGAGAGCTCATAATACTCTAGTATGTTCTAATATTCATATCCAACATTCCAAAATTAGAACACTGCATCCTCTTTACCACCTGCATTGACATTTGATATATTCACTACTGTCATCATTGATGTTTAGTATATTCATTACTGTTATCATGGATATTTGGTATTTTCATTACTGTTATCATGGATATTTGGTATTTTCATTACTGTCATCAATGATGTTTGGTACTTTCACTACTGTTATCATTGGTGTTTGGTATTTTTACTACTGTCATCATTGATGTGTGGTATTTTCATTACTGTTATCGTTGATGTATTGTGTGTTCATTACTATTATCATTGATGTTACTATATTTTTCCTCATCAAGGAAACTCTGTGAATTGGAGATGGGGCTTAATCCACAGAGGAAACTAAGATTGGTCAGACCATCCCTTACATCACGCAGAACCACAATCCTGCCCAAGCAAGCGCAGGTGCAGAAGTATGAAATACCAGGCCCAGAGGCACAACAGCAACCTTTGTATCATGCAATGAGACTAGTTAACATGATATCACAACAAAATTTGTGTAATGGTCATGTTGCTCACACTGTGAAGGGTTCCATGCAGGAACAGTGTCAGACAGCAAGATGATTGCAACTGTTCAATCACACAGGATGAAAACTCTCAAAACAACATTCATTAGAATGCTGAGGGAACACAAAAATACAGAACCAGAGAACACCTTCAACAAAAAAGAGATTAGCATTTTCTGCATGCAGGAAACCCATCTCAAAAATAAAATTACCTTCAAGATACAAGAGCACCAATGTTTTAGAGTTGACAGGAAAGAATGGAGGAAAGGTGACATACTAACAATGGTCAAGAATAACATCAATGCCAAAGAGACCAAAACACATACAGCAGGATCTGAATACCAGATAATTCACATAAAAACAACAACACCCTTCCTTGAACTCCACATACTAAACCTATACTGCACAGAGAATATCCTATTAAACATGACCAGTTTCTATTGAAATTGACTTCTGTGTTTACTCTCAAACTCCTGCATATTAGCAGGATGTAGTCCAGAGAATGGAATGTATTGTGTCACAGTATACAGCTATCTCTATGGGATAACAGGCAACTTCATTCCCCACACCTCCTTAATCACCTCTTATAACATGTCTGCTTGGTAACAGTTTTGTTTTTCTTTGCTCCCCTTTCGGGCCCAAGCAAAGCAGGGGCAACAAAATTACTATACATGCTGTCCTAAACAACTAGTGAGCACACACTGTGATTTCCAAGTACATGAATAGAAATATATTGGGCATACCTTCATCACTTCAAGGTGCTTGAAGCTTGCAAGAGCAACAGATAGATAGGGCACAATATTGATAAATATTTTATGTGATCTGTCTTTTACAGAAGGTTATTCTCACTGTAACTGTAAGTCACCTAGTTTGTGCAATAGGCCCTGCTTCATCTAATGGCATATTCACACAAGGGTATTCAATATCACGTGTCCATCAATATTTTTGACTGCCTCTTGTTCTCTTTTCTGGAACTTTGCCTTCCATGATTAATTTGTATAATTAATTGTGTCTTTCTATATGTCCAGAATATGGCATTATATGTGTGCATTATTTTATGGTTTTGAGGAACCCAACTTCTATGTTCATGTATGTGTCGAAGTTTATATCATATACATATAGGTCCATTATATACTTAGGACCTTACTATAGCATTTCATATCTAAGCTGAAATTTTCATTTCTTTTATGGATATATTTTCCAAGTTGAAGTATCACAATCATATGTTACTACTAGGTACATATAATTTCTTCATAGTGTAACTTTGTTTTCTTGTTATTCCTTTACCATACAATTTCACTTGTGTTGTTTTTGTATGGCCTTCACCAATCCATTTCTGATCTCTGCTGAATAATATCCTGTAAAAGTATACTGATTGCATGTTGTCATGACGTTCTGATTTTCAAAGCGATATCTATCTGATGAACAAATTAACATTATACAAATCTACCTGATAAACAAATTTATTATTATACAAATCTATCTATCTGATGAACAAATTAACATTATACAAATCTACCTGATGAACAAATTAACATTATACAAATCTATCTGATAAACAAATTAATATTATACAAATCTATCTATCTGATCAACAAATGATTATTGTACAAATAGCCTAAGATTAAACAAACTAATGATAAAGTGTTTGATCTTGTCTCTACAGCACAGAAATCTACAGATTTCTTTAAATTAGCAGAAGTGTGATTTCCTACAAGACTGCACAATAAAGAGTGTGCCAAGTCAGTCATTTTTCACTTCCACTGAATTTTATCCACAAACACTAAATATTGTTGATTTTTGTGTCTTATTTTATGACCAAACCACACTAGTTTACATTATTGAATCCATTTTGGAGAAGAAATGCAAACTGAAATAAAAATTATATTCCATGTCAGATATTTTATATTCATTATTTGCTGTCCCTGTTCAAGAAGAAATAATATCACTCATACTTGACACTCTAAGCTTCATCTATTCATACTTGACAATCTAAGCTTCATCTATTCATACTTGACACTCTAAGCTTCATCTATTCATACTTGACACTCTAAGCTTCATCTATTCATACTTGACACTCTAAGCTTCATCTATTCATACTTGATACTCTAAACTTCATCTGCCAGCATATCAGTGTCCAAGAAAATATATTCTAACTCGAATCTGCAAAATGTTAGAAGTGACTCACAATAAGTCACATGCATAGTCTGAATGAAAAATGTTGACATACTCTGAGTTGTAAGAAATAGATTATGAAACACATGGAATTTGACCAAAAATGATAATCATGACAGTCCTAACATCTAAACTATACCAAAAATACTAAAACAAGAATGAATAACTATTTCATCTTTCTTGTTTGAGAAGTAATCAGCAATGTTGTGAATCTGAATGTTTCAGAAAGCAATGGCTTCCTACTGAATGTAAAATATTGTCTAGAAAACTACTACACACACAAATTCTGAGTTGATCACTGCATCCTGAATATGCTAATGTGCTAATAACACTGATCTGAGATCTGACTTCTAGGTATAAGTAGAAATATTATTTCAACATGTTTAAGTATAATGAGTACTTTATTGTTGTTGTTACCCCAGTGTGTTGGATGGCCAGAGTACTAGGTTCAGCTCCAATAAATGTAAATATTGCCTACAATCACTACAGTTGAAAAATAATTGGTTAATTGCCAAACCTTCAATATGATGTACCAACAATTGTAGCTGTTATACTTCAATTGTAGAAGTTGTACTTCATATGTAGATGGTATACTTCAATCGTAGATGTTATATTTCAATTGTAGAAGTTATACTTAAATTGTAGATGTTATACTTGAATCATAACTGTCCCATTCCAGATGTAGCTGTTATAGTCACAGCTGTTACAGTTCAATCATATGTGACACTTCATTCCCAGCAACTATAGGCTAACATAACTGAAACACTCCAGACAGATGACATGACATACAATTTCAACCCACTGTGTATAAGAAATACTGACATTGGTACTATAAAGATACTCTAACAATGCATACATTGACCTCCAGAAATTATTTCCAGAGTAAAATTTATGTTCATTACAGCAGAGAATATTCAGATGACATGATATTAACAAATGTTGCGATGTTTCATTTAAAGCATTTGTACATTTGCATATGGTATTTATGTACATATATTACAACAATGTATAGATGGGAAAAAAATACATTTCACATGCAGTCTCTATTTACATTTACTGTAACATCTACTTATGTAAAATCTAGCCTCTTGACATAGGAGGTAACAATAGCTGGTTATCCACACACACAAAAATCCAGATAAAGATTCTGAACCATTATTTAAAATTATGTTGACTGGAAGTACAACTCTTATCAAACTGAAGTACAAAACAAAATGTAATCTGTTTGATGTTGGTCATTTGATAGAAATGTTGAGTTAGTCATTCTAGTTTGTAAAAATTACATTATGTTCTCAAACTGACACCAATAAATGTGTATAAAATAACTAAAAGTCATGTGACCAATAGAGAACTGAAAGTTTAGCTTGTATGAACAGTAAGTAGACACTACATAACAGAGACACGTTTGTAGGGAACTATAAGTAGACTACACAATAACAGAGACAAGTTTGTAGGGAACTATAAGTAGACTACACAATAACAGACAAGCTTGTAGGGAACTATAAGTAGACTACACAATAACAGAGACAAGCTTGTAGGGAACTATAAGTAGACTACACAATAACAGAGACAAGCTTGTAGGGAACTATAAGTAGACTACACAATAACAGAGACAAGCTTGTAGGGAACTATAAGTAGACTACACAATAACAGAGACAAGCTTGTAGGGAACTATAAGTAGACTACACAATAACAGAGACAAGCTTGTAAGAACTAGAAGTAGAAACTACATAATAACACTCAGAACAGAGACAAACTGGCATAGCTATATGAAAACAAATATAATGCTTGTCCATGATTCAGTTTCACTGTTACTTCTGTTTGTAGATAAAATGTTGCCCTTACTTTGGCATTTCAAATTCATAATATAACATACATATTTGCATTCTAACATATACATTTTGGAGGAAGGATTTTTGTCCCAGATATTTGTTATGTTCTGTAAGGAACAGTTACAAATTATTTAATTCCTTGGCTAAAATGGATATAGAAGAAATTATCAGAAATGACACTTCTTATTTTCACAGACTATTGCTGGAACAAAGATAGCATATTTGATCTGACAAGATAGCACATTTGATCTGACAAAATAGCACATTTGATATGACAAGATAGCATATTTGATCTGACAAGATAGCATATTTTATCTGACAAGATAGCACATTTGATCTGACAAGATAGCATATTTCATCTGACAAGATAGCATATTTTATCTGACAAGATAGCACATTTGATCTGACAAGATAGTACATTTGATCTGACAAGATAGCACATTTGATCTGACACGATAGCATATTTGATCTGACAAGATAGTACATTTGATCTGACAAGATAGCACATTTGATCTGACACGATAGCATATTTGATCTGACAAGATAGCATATTTGATCTGACAAGATAGCATATTTGATCTGACAAGATAGCACATTTGATCTGACAAGATAGCACATTTGATCTGACAAGATAGCACATTTGTTTTGACAAGATAGCACATTTGATCTGACAAGATAGCACATTTGATCTGACAAGATAGCATATTTTATCTGACAAGATAACATATTTGATCTGACATTTTCTCCAAGGTATTATTTCTGGTCTACCAAAAACTTTATAGGAACATGATAAGACTGAATCCAGATCTGAATGTTTCCAAGCTAATGAGGGGAGCAAATAATATAAATGCTGTGACTTAAGAGGTTTGGGGGTGGGGTTGGCTGTCCCATCCCATGGAAGATGAAAGTCTTATCATGGATGGAGAAAATCATGCTGAAGATGGATCTTTTAGGACATAATGTGCATATTTCGCAGCCAAGGTGTAAACTGTTACTCAGCACACCCTGTTCTCTTGACAACATAATGCTAACCAGAAGGAGTTTGAGAACGAACACATAAAAGAATTGGGGTTTTTACTCCTTCCATTGATTCTAGGCACATTACTCTTGTAGTTTACCATTGCTTTCAGGAGGGAATCAGTTTATCGAATAGCACACAAAGACAACATTCATTATCTATGCCATTTTTTTTTTACAGGAAGTCATCTGTAATATCAATGAATACATGAGTTTGAGTGCTAGGATGTTATATTGAGTTCATCCTTCTTTATGGAAGCGAAGCATGGACAGTAAACAAAAGTGCCCAAGATAAGCTGGAGGAAACTGAGATGTGGCTTTTAAGAAGAATGATGAAAATTCCATGTACAGGCAAGAAAACTAATGTAGAAGTTCTCAGAGATGCTGGAGTAAAAAAACAAAACTGTAGTAACAAAATAGAAGCAGACAATCAAGATTTTTAGGGTATGTAATGAGGAAAGAAAAACCTTAATATGTAGTAACCACAGGAAAGATCAAGGGGAGAAGAAGCAGAGGAAGATAAAGAGAGAAATGTATGGATGGGTTGTCACTGTGGCACAAAAAGAAGTCACCAACTGAACTTATTAACACCACAAGAGACAGATAGTTGTGGAGAAGCATGATAGCCTATGCCACTCGGCACGGCACTTGATTGATAAACTTCCAGTGACATATTTTATAGATTATAATCTTCTTGTGAATGTTCCAAACTTCTCACGAGTCTGGACAAATGAACCTGTTTTACGGCCAATGGCATGTTCATACACTTACTATTCTTATTTTTGCTAAAACAATAAGGGAACAAAAGTACAATGACATCAGATATAGCATTGAATCAAATCTTCATACAACAAGTTATCTCATAATTTTATGAGTCTACTGCCGAAGCTTGACATCTATAGAGACAGCAATGTTATGGATTTATTATATTAACAACTGGGTCACTGGGCAGTTGCCCCAATGCTGGATCATTACCAACCATGATATAACCAATATCAGGCAACTAGATCTCTATGACAAACTCAAATATCTCTGACAGATAAAACAAATTTATGAACTAAAGATGACAGGAAAGAAGATAGAAGAACTGAAGCTATTAATTAGATAACTCATTTCTGATCATGTCTGGTTCTGTTGTGGAAAGGTACATATCGCACCTTCAAAACCAAAGCTATCAGGACAACATATACAGCAAGCAAATATGCATTTGAACTGTTCAGAAAACAATGACAATCTACTGGAATTTACAAAAAAATTCTGCTTTGATCACTACATCCTGAATAGTATATTCTACCAACACTCTTATCAGAGATCTGACTTCTAGAAAGAGAAGTAGAAACAACACGGTCACAGATCTGACTTCTAGAAAGAGAAGTAGAAACAACACACTGATCACAGATCTGACTTCTAGGAAGAAAAGTAGAAACAACATGGTCACAGATCTGACTTCTAGAAAGAGAAGAAGAAACAACACACTGATCACAGATCTGACTTCTAGGAAGAAAAGTAGAAACAACATGGTCACAGATCTGACTTCTAGAAAGAGAAGTAGAAACAACACACTGATCACAGATCTGACTTCTAGGAAGAAAAGTAGAAACAACATGGTCACAGATCTGACTTCTAGAAAGAGAAGAAGAAACAACACACTGATCACAGATCTGACTTCTAGGAAGAAAAGTAGAAACAACATGGTCACAGATCTGACTTCTAGAAAGAGAAGTAGAAACAACACACTGATCACAGATCTGACTTCTAGGAAGAAAAGTAGAAACAACACGGTCACAGATCTGACTTCTAGAAAGAGAAGTAGAAACAACACACTGATCACAGATCTGACTTCTAGGAAGAAAAGTAGAAACAACATGGTCACAGATCTGACTTCTAGAAAGAGAAGAAGAAACAACACACTGATCACAGATCTGACTTCTAGGAAGAAAAGTAGAAACAACACACTGATCACAGATCTGACTTCTAGGAAGAGAAGTAGAAACAACACACTGATCACAGATCTGACTTCTAGGAAGAAAAGTAGAAACAACACTCTGACATATGTAAATATAATTATTACTTTAAGCATGTCATTAGCCTGGGGAATGCTTCTTGATCAATACATAACGGTTTTTTTTTTAAGTTTTCTCATATCCTGACTCAGCAAAACTGCTTGTAAAAAAAATACTTGTGTTCACATTAATTCATTAATTGTAAAATCATTCTTTCTCACAAAATGTTTAAAAAGAGAAGGAAGATTGTTTAAAACATTAAGATCTTTCATAGTAATCTGGAAGAGCTGAGAGTTGTTGGAATGCATGGGGGACTATGGATGCAATGTAAGGTGAATTTGATGACATCTTTGGAGGAAAACAATAACTCAATAATGTGACACTGAAAGATATTTTTGTGAATTGCAACAGTAGCAATATCTTTATGACTATTTACCATTGAGGATGTCTTCAAACAGACTAAAGTCATCCGCTGGATTCTGAATTGAGTCAAACATTGGTTGGTTACTCAAAGGATTGTCCAAGAAATGAAGGAACTCATCTTGATTTGATGCAGATGGAGGAATTGAGAAGCCAGTCGACTGGGAAATATTTGGTTGCGAATTTGAGCCTCCACCACCGTGCATAGTAGATCCAGGTGATGGGGCCCCGATATTATATCCAGTGGCAGGCACTGTGGTTGCTCCTGGTGAGGGAATTCCCATGTATCCAGAATTAGATGAATGCATGCTCATTTGTTGAGACACCTGCATACTCTGGTGTTGCATCATCATTTGTGATCCACCAATCATTGCAGCACCGGGTCCTCCTCTCATTTGACTAGGCATAGGCTGCCTCAGCTGTTGCTGCTGTATCTGGGTCATATTAGTCGTCGCTGCCATATTTCCTGCATTGGGGCCTGCTCCGTAATGTGGAGGTCTGTGCTGTTGTTGGTACTGCATCATATGTGCAGACATGGAGGCTGGCTGTGCCAAACCATGAGGACTGGAACAACCTGAGGCCATACTTGGTCTCATTCCTGCATGTCCTGACTGCAGCACTGAAGATTGTGGCCAGTCAGCATGAGTGCGTGTTTGGGATATATTTAAACCATCTGGACCCACATTGACATTGGGAGGTCTTTGATTTCTTAATGTAGAACTGGTGTAGGTGGATGATGACTGAGCACATGTGGAAGACTCAACAGCTGAATATGCTGGTGGTTGCTGCATATGCTGTTGGCTGTGAAATCCTGGTCGAGCCTGGTTGGACTGTCCCAAGGTTCCAATATGTGGTCCATTGGAAGCCATTGTGGCAGCCATTGACTGTTGTTGCATGGCAGAGATCTGAGATGACATCATTCCATTGCTTGCCTGCCCTGTGGAAGAAGCACTGCTTAATTCACTCTTCACAGTTCCATAAGCTGAAGTTTGGTTCACCATGTTCTGCATTGTCTGAAGAGGGTTCTGGTTGCCATTGGAAACAGTTGTGCCTGTAAATGGGCCTTGTGATCTTGCATTGTGGTGCATTTTATAATCAGGCGGAGGCCTACTCATGTACTGTGGGGGCATACGGCCTTGCTGAGCATGTTGTTGCTGTTGTTGCTCCATGCGCATTTTCTCCATCATCTGCATCTTCATCTGCTCACTCACCATCTGCTGTGGACCCATGTTAAAGTTCTGTTGTTGTGACAATGATATCTGTTGTGATGATGGTTGCATTTGAATTTGCTGAGTTTGTGAGAGCTGTAGGTTGTGTTGTCCATGAGACACCTGCACATGCTGGGTCTGCATGATTTGCAGCTGATGAGGGGTAGCAGATGAGGGCTTAAAGTGGCTTTGTACCTGGTTCTGCAGCTGCTGCAATGAAGATGGTGAGTTATGGTGCTGCCCTTGTTCATTTGGAAAGTGAGTCAAAGGTTTTGTACCACCATATCCCATAGCAGCGACCATTTCAGGTGTCATGTGGGATGTGTCACTCATATGGTGATTTGTCATATGACTATATGGAAATGCTGTGACTGAGTTAGGAACTGAGCGATATAGTGAGTTATAGTTAGGCGGGTAGCCTCCGTTATGAAGACCATCTGTAAAATGATCTAAGCCCTTCATGGGGTAACCAGGGCTATGTTGGTGCTGATGCTGGGCAGCCATCTGTTTAAGAGTCTCTGCAGCTGGACCTGTGGGCTCTGGTATGGGAGATGGAACTGGAATGGTGTGATTGGTCATTGCTGCAGCATTCATATTCTGATTTCTATCAAACATGCTGCTCATATGTCCGCCAGGTCCTAAATTTGGGAAAACTCCCTTAGAGAGTCCCGGAGAACCACAAGCTAAAGGGCCATACATGTTGCAAGATTCATTGCTCTCTGAATCCCTTTGAACTTTATCATAGATTTCATTGAACTCATTAAGTTCCTTGAGAAGAGATGGCTCAATGTCTTCATCTTTTTCAATACTGTCCAATATGTTCTGAAGCTCGTCTACATCGTCTATGCCAATACTAATGTCACTCACAGATGATGGATCAAGGTGTGTGTTGTGAGCTGATGCTGGTGTCCGCACACTATCTTCAGGAGGTTCTTGCTTACACTGGACACTTGTGTGGACACTAGTGCTCCCTGAATGGGGAGAATCTGTACCGTAGTGAGAGCTAACCGTCACGTTTGTGTGTATAGTCTGTGACGTGTCCTGTTGTGGATTAGCACTAATCTGTTGTACTATTTGCACTGATAAGCTTGGAAGACCAGTGTTGTGTTTTCCTGCACTGCCAATATTATTGCTGCTATTGCATGTTTTGTTATTCTTGATACCAGATGCCTGGATGTCTTTGTCTTCGAAATTGAACACAGTTTCTGATGCAGCTGTAGTTGTGGTAGTCGTTGAAGTTGCTGTATTTGTTTCAGCACTCACACTGTCAATTTTTTTCTTAAGTTTCTGGAGAATAACCAAAAAAATAAAATCATTTAGTAAAACCAACGGTTCCATACAGGCTCTAGCAGAACATAATTTAAGTTAAAGAAGGTATGTTATCTCAGATTAGTTATACTTTCAGCAATAGTAAATGTACATATACCCTTAGACCTGTTTCTGTTACAGTCGATGTTTTAATCCTCAGGAATTACGAGCAATTAGCTCTTAGTTCCCATGTGCAATGAAGTGTTTCTCCAGAAGAATATTTCACACTGAGACGTCAACACTCAGCGATATGCAATGCCGCAAGTAGATGTCACTTTCGTATAAATGTATATACATTTCTTTGAAATAAGCAGGTCTAAGTTCTGGTTATCTTGTCATAGTAAAAATAAGCAATATTGTCTAGCACTTTCTATACATTGGGGAGCATCTGATTGATGGCTGTAAAGATGGATCTTGCACTAAGTAACTTTCGTTACTGCATATTTTCCTGTGAAGGAGTGTAGGGAGGCTTTCTATGGGAAATAAAGGCCGCTATGCCAAAGCAGATGCCGCGATATGCACAGAAGGATTTTGATTGTACCTCCGACAGAGAAAATTCATGTTCCAGCCGTTGATTGTACCTGGGGCCTCATAACGGAATTCTAACCACACAGCCATGTGCTCCACAAAGTAATACTACTGGAACAACAATAATAATAATAATAATAACTTTAATATTAGTAGTCTAGCAATAAAACACAGCAAATGAATACTTAATTAATGCGTGATGCTGGGACCTAAACGGGGAGCAATGAATATCACAGCAAGGCATGTTATGTTGTGAGAGAGGATGTTACCTGCCAGGCATGTTATGTTGTGAGAGAGGATGTTACCTGCCAGGCATGTTATGTTGTGAGAGAGGATGTTACCTGCCAGGCATGTTATGTTGTGAGAGAGGATGTTACCTGCCAGGCATGTTATGTTGTGAGAGAGGATGTTACCTGCCAGGCATGTTATGTTGTGAGAGAGGATGTTACCTGCCAGGCATGTTATGTTGTGAGAGAGGATGTTACCTGCCAGGCATGTTATGTTGTGAGAGAGGATGTTACCTGCCAGGCATGTTATGTTGTGAGAGAGGATGTTACCTGCCAGGCATGTTATGTTGTGAGAGAGGATGTTACCTGCCAGGCATGTTATGTTGTGAGAGAGGATGTTACCTGCCAGGCATGTTATGTTGTGAGAGAGGATGTTACCTGCCAGGCATGTTATGTTGTGAGAGAGGATGTTACCTGCCAGGCATGTTATGTTGTGAGAGACGACTAAGGATGTATCCGATAGAAGTTAACTTTCCATATAAGTTAAACGTGACACTGAAGCTATGCTGAAGTCGGATGTGTTAGACCGAAAGACGGAGATATCGCAGCGAAGCTGTAAACTGTGACACAAGGCACTCTGTTCTCCAGACTACATACTACTGATCTGAAGGAGTTTGAGAACGAATGCTGACGACAAATACTTCACAATGACTAAACGTATATTTCAAATAAATATTATATCAGAGGTTAGCAACAGTTTTAGGTCAGCAGATAAATTCAAGTTAGTCAGGCCAAATTGGGGGAGGGGTGTGGTGCGTATCCTAGTGACTGAAACATTTAGAGGTTTTTTTTAGAAACTTGGTAAAATTATCACCAGAGATAATAAGTACAAGCATTGGTTGCCTTTCATGTCAATCATTGAGAGGTGACGATACTATCTCCCCAAGTCTCATTTTCATTAGTTCTGAGCATGAGCTGCATTCACGGCACAAATTTTACGTAACCATTTTCTCGGTGGCACGGTTTTGCGTTGTGGCTTGCAGCCTGCGATAGCTTCTGATCTACCTGGACAATGTGGATAGTTATTTTAAATCAATCTGGCGGACCAGTAAAAATGGTTTGGAAGGTCGGATTATTCCGCGGTCTGTATAGTGCCCATTCGAATATTATACGGGGTGTTGCTGTGCACTCATTTCCAGCTACACTGCATCATAAAACTTGGGTGTTTAGTGTGCATCTGTGTGACGTTATTGATATAACAGCATTTATAAAAATAATTTTAAAAACTGCTTATGCCAATGGTGTATTGGATTAAGTGGCTTGTAGAACAATGGTGTATTGGATTAAGTGGCTTGTAGAACAATGGTGTATTGGATTAAGTGGCTTGTAGAACACTGGTGTATTGGATTAAGTGGCTTGTAGAACAATGGTGTATTGGATTAAGTGGCTTGTAGAACAATGGTGTATTGGATGATGTGGCTTGTAGAACAATGTGTTATTGGATTAAGTGGCTTGTAGATTAATGGTGTATTGGATTAAGTGGCTTGTAGAACAATGTGTTATTGGATTAAGTGGCTTGTAGATTAATGATTTATTGGATTAAGTGGCTTGTAGAACAATGGTGTATTGGATGATGTGGCTTGTAGAACAATGTACGCATTTTTTTGGTCGCATAAAGATATTAGCTCTGCAGTTAACAGCATTCTGCTGAGTCAACGCTGTACACAGAGCCACGAAAATACACTACTGACAATAACGTCATATTCAGCACAAATATTTCATGTCAAAAAAAAAATACTAGTAAGTAATGAAGGAAATGAGTAAATATGAAGGAAGTATTGGAATATCCACATGGCACTACCGATATCATATGTATATCAACGGGGAATTAATGCAACAACTATGACTCTGAAGTCAAGACTATTTCGGTTACTGCTGAAAAACTTTTAACATCGGACATTTTACACCCTATTATAATACTTACAGAAGTAAAATCAGTGCACACACATTACCAGAGTTAAGAAGCGTATTGTTCATATTGCAACATCAGTATAGAATCATACTGCAATAGATTCCATCACACTGTGGAATACCAGAAAATGAGAGAGCTGGCCAAGGAAGGTTCTAACATGCAACAATCCGATGTAGCAATCAACTATCACTAAAAGAAATTCATCATGAAGGCACAAGTTTAACTTACCTTCACATGATGACTAGCATTTACTAAACAGACAACCACAAGTCACAATACATCGACTCAGAACTAGACATAATATAGAAAACAGACAACCACAAGTCACAATACATCGACTCAGAACTAGACATAATATAGTAAACAGACAACCACAAGTCACAATACATCGACTCAGAACTAGACATAATATAGTAAACAGACATATGTACAGATAATTTATAATTTGCACATCAGCAAAGTGTACATGAGAAAAAGTGTTCATCAGCAAAGTAAAGCCAACCAAGGTGAAGAGTTTATCCTCCATTAATTTTCTAACTATGACACATTGATGTGCACATACTGGCCTTCTGATACACTTATGAATGCTAAGTTTTATGGTACAAAACAAGAAAATGAAACCACTGCCCAATTTACACAAGAAACAGATCATCATCATCAGGTATCATATCCTAAACAGGATGTAGCAGTCATCATAGCCATTCGAAATTTCTGTCGATCTTGAACCAGTCTTTCTGCTTCTGTTACTCTCATGTTCAGGTGGCATTTTATGTTTTGCGTACATCTCTTCTTCTTGGTCTTCCTCTTGTTCGTCTCCCTGGCATCATCATTATGGTCTACTCTAGGATGTCATGGTGTTTGATATGGCCAAAATAGTGTATTTTTCTTTAAGGAACCATGCTGTTTAGTCAGTTTTATTTTACATTCATTTCTCTCAGAATAGCTACATTGGTGATCATTTTGGTCCATGGTATTCTGAGGCTTTTTCTGTAACATTTTATTTCAAATGCCGCTATTTTATTTTTCACTTTGTTAGTGATTGTGCAAAATTCACACTCATATATTGCCACTGGGAATATGCAAGTTCTTAGGAATGTTAGTTTTATTGTTTTGCTGTACTCAGCCATATGTTTTTCATTTTTTACCAGCTTCTTTGACGCGATAGCCAACGTCCTTCTGACTAGAAACAGATATATACGTTATACGTGAACAAAAGAAGAGAAGAACATTTCATCTAGAAAATCCAGTGCGACTGTATATACTCACAGAATTATTTGGAAATATTACGCATCATACTTTCGCTGCAATTTGATGACATTCTGCTCTTCTGTCGTATTATCTATATTCAATGGAAAGGCCAGCGTTGGGAGTGCCACGATGGAGGAAATTCTAAATAATTGCAAAAGGGCGAGAAGACCGTGTTCCTGGAGTGATACAAACACATTAACAATGTTATTTTTAACTTTTTCTAACTTCTGAATACTCTTCAAGCCTGCAGAAGGAAATGGCGCAGGGAAAGTATATTGTTTGCGGTGTACGCGTTGGAGAGAACAGCTGCAATACAGGCCTATATATTTTTGTTACCAGCACCAACCAAAAAAAATCCCAAAACAGTACTCGTATATTTTAATGTTTTATCTTTCGATGTTCGTCTGAACAAATATATAATAAGAAAGCAAATAGAAAAAATATATGAACTATCTATATCTTTAAAATAATATTCAAAGAAGTCTGGAAATGTATTACTCTGGTACATTATTTTAAACAGTAGGCCTACAATAGTGGGAAAACCAGGTGGAGGTTAACATGTGAGGTAACAAGCAGCGTTGCCACAGTTGGGTTTTTTTCCCCCACAGAACTTAGGATTTTGGTCGTCAATTGGGTGGCAAAATTGTCCTTAATCTGCGGATTTTTTCCATGAAATCCGAGGAATTTAGCACACACAAAAATGAGTAAATCCTTCCGATTTCCGAAAAATGCCACTAAATATCACATGAAGACGAAGAAACGACAACAATTAGGTGTATGAGCTTTTTGCTTTAGGTATATTAACTACTGCGCTGGTCTTATTTCTATTTATTTATATAGTCTGAAAATATCTGGCGCTTTTATAGAGCGATCTGGGACTATTTCCAAAACATCGGTGATATTACAATGAAGACTAGATACGGGAACATTCGCGGAATAGTTGTACAGACGAGACGAGACAGCTTCACAAACAAAGGCCAGGGCGACTAGCCTATTGGCTGTACAGAAAATTCCGTCAGAAAATTTTAAACATTTAGTGGACAGTGGAGTGCCAAGAGCTTGACAGTAGAAAAGTGAGAAGTATTCTAGAAAGGGGAGTAGAGGAAATCCATAAATTCTATGTTTGAATGCAAGTTGATCCCGCGTGTAACGTTTATTATTACAGCGATTGTGGTTATCGAAATGTGTTACGGGCTTACATGGCATTGAGAATTGACTTTATTGTACTCGGGTTTACCTACATATACTCCGGTACTGTACAAGGATCAGTGGCCAGGTTTCTACGGAACAAAAAGCTAACATAATTAAACGGAACGAAATTCCGATAAAGACGCATATACCGACGCATTCTACGCGATGTGAGCCCCCGATCACTCGATATGCGCGCTACATACTGAGTGGGGGAGGGGTGGATGGCCAGTTCGTTGCGCACAAATCGATGGACCAGTATCCATAGTTACGACTTTTTAAGTTTCAGAGTAACGGAAGCTCTGTGCAATAGAGTATGAAAATAAAACATTGGTATTTGTCACGTGATTTGGCCCCTGATTCCTGTATTGAACCTATACTCCGCTACTCTCAACAAAGTCGCACGTCGACAGTACCACTCATAGCACATATTTCCGTAGTTTGAGGCGATAATCCCCAGGAATCTCCGTAGATTGCGCATGTAAACAAGATGTCACGAAGTATAGACAAGACCATGTCAAGAATACCACAATTAATATCAACAACCTACGGCCAAATTTCATAGAGCCAAGCTACAAGTCATGCGGATCAGCTGGAAAAAAATAGCCGTTGAAGCATGAGAAAGATAGGAAGAAACTATGGAAGTTGGTAAAACAACTAAATAATGAGGGTTCTATGAGAAATCGAAACGGTCACATTACAAAAAAGTTGGAATATCCTCGTAGGAAAACAGGCAGCTGGCTACTTTGCAGATTCATTTACTTAAGACAACAACATCAAAATTAGCCCAGATAAACAACTGGGTAGCGCACATGTCGAGTGATCGGGGGCTCACATCGCGTATCGCGTAGAACGTTAAATGCATCAATATATGCGTCTTTATCGGAATTTCGTTACGTTTAATTATGTTAGCTTTTTGTTCCGTAGAAACCTGGCCATTGATCATCATCTATATAGTAGACGTCGTTTTGGCCTTGACGAATACAAGAATAAATTTCCTTATTTAACTTCGCCGCGACCTGCGGTGAACGTAAGAAATAAAGGACACGAATAAACTTACGGATACACTTGTCTAGAGAAAACACCAGTATACCAGGGGTGGACAAATACAGCCCGCAGACCAAATCCGGTCGCCAAGATATATTTACTCGCTCATCAAGCTAATTTAAATGCACCATATTCACAAGGCTTAAAAAAATAAGTGGAGCTCCAAAAGACTAAAATAAAGATTTTTAATCCATTCCACACTAGGAAAGCGTAATCTGGCCCGTCACACTAGAAAAGCTTGATCGGGCCCGTCACACTAGAAAAGCTTATTCTGGCCCGTCACACTAGAAAAGCTTACTCTGGCCCGTCGCACTAGGAAAGCTTAATATGTCCAGTCACACTATGCCCGGTTGCAACATGTGGCTCTGAAACATGGACCCTAAGTAAAATAGAGGCAAAGAAGATCAACGCCTTTGAGTTAAAATGCTACAGAAAAATACTTAGAATATCATGCAAGGAAAACAAGAGCAGCTCGGACATTATAAACACAGAAGATTCCAGAGTGTTGGTTACTAAACACAATAACAAAAATAAAACTACACCTGTTTGGTCATATAAAGAGACACAACTGTTTAGAAAGACAAATAATGGAGGGCAGAGCACCTGGGTGGAGGAGGAAAGGCAGACAACGAAGACGATGGACTGACATTAAAAATAACATGAATACGTCGTTGGAAATGCAAGCCGCATCGCCCAAGACAGAGAATTGTTCATGGAGTTTATTGGCAAGACAACGTTCTGGAGAGAATACGTCACATGACACACACACTTTGAAAGCGTAATTTGGTCGGTCACACTATGAAAGCTTAATGTGATTCGCCTACTAAAAAAGATTGCCCGTCTCTGCTCTATAGAGAGTGACAACAAAAATACGTACGCGTGCGAACACAGACAGTGCATATGTACAGTAATGTACACCATTTCATCCATTATTTTCCCTGAATATGGTTAATCCTGGTTCAGCTGTGTGGCGGAGAATATGTAGCTGGGACAACGAAGGTACCAGGGTTCAATTTTAAATATATATATGTGAGTTATCCCTTTCGCAAGCGAAGGTGAGCATGACGTTAAGATGATGCCATGATATGTGTGATGAAATTAGATTACAATGAGAGTGAGTTGCGCAATATCGTCTACCTCACTCTCTCGCTCCTACGCACATAGTCTCTTTGTGGCAAGACAAAACCAAAGGACTGAATGTGTGTCGGGGTGTACTAGATGACACGAGGTGTACTAGATGACACGAGGTGTACTAGATGACACGAGGTGTACTAGATGACACGAGGTGTACTAGATGACACGAGGTGTACTAGATGACACGAGGTGTACTAGATGACAGAGTGCCTTTCTGTCTCACTTTGATCGCTAAGCTCTACGACGCTTGCTGGGTGACACCTTTCTGCCCATTGACCCAATACGAGACTGGGTCCCTTTGCGTATTCGGTTGCATCAGACTATGCATGTATGGGCAGAACATTAGCCCTTCATTAGATGATTAGGTTCGTAGATAACGCTAACTACCCTCACAGAGGTGTGGCTGCTGCCGCATGTTGTCAATTGTTTTGATACAGAAGTGAGGGCTCAATAAAAGAATAGGATTAGAAGAATACGATGATCATGAAGAAATAATTCCTATAAACTTCTCGGTAGCAGAGCTCATAGTTTACCTTCTAAACCCAACTCGTCGAATTATCTCGTGGTTAGACAGCCGATCATCCACATTGTACTGCCCATCCATTCTCAACATTATTCCAGGTTCAAGCCTCTTAGTTTTGTCTCCATATCCTGGGAGAGGTTCGTTGCTGTGCTGAAGATTTTTTTTTTAATTTTCCAGTATCCAGTGTTTCATTACTGTATATCCTTGTGGACACCTCTGTCGGATGATATGACAGTTGAATTTGGACACTATCAGTCTGTGTTCAGTCCAGCATTCTGCACCACACATGACTTTAGTTATACGTAGGTCTCTCATGTCCCTCCTCCTGGTGATGACATAATCTATCAGGTGCCACTGCTTAGAACATGGATGCATCCACGATGTCTTATTGCGTGTAAGCATACGAAAGACTGTGTTGGTGATAGTGAGATCATTAGTGGAACACAATCTCGTGCAGTAAGAACAAATGCAGGTGTATCCAATAAGTTCAATCAGGAGTTCGCCAGGGGTGTGTCCTATCCCCTCTACTCTTTATAACATATATCGTCAACATCTGTAAACTAACAAGTACCAACGAAGAAGATAACATAAAAAACACATTGAATGAACTACTCATTGCAGACGACCAAGTACTAATAGCGACATCAGAAGAACAATTGCATGACCATATGAACAAACTCCACACAACATGTCAAAAATTCAACATGAATATCTATATTGAAAAGACCGAAATAATGGCAATAGTTAGTTAGTTAGTTAGTCGTCGGATCATCATCACTGCAAACTGGACACATCCATAGTTGCTTCGATCTCTCCTTGAGTGTATCCGCCATCACACTTCTGCTGACAGTACCGGTCCTATGCAGGTTGACCATCATTCTTCTGCGCCCTCCAAAATGTTCACCTCTAGCAAAACCGCATTTCAATCCCTGATCTTTAATCCTAGCCATTGAAAAGGAATCATCATCCACAGTAGTCTCACTCTCGCGTGTTATATCTCTTAAGGAGTTTAAAACGTCAGCGCGATCCATTGCCCCATCGCCCTGTGCCACAATCGCACACGATGCCAGTTGATCCTCTCTTTCATTGCCTCGAACGCCCACATGTCCCGGCACGAGAATTAATTTAACCGCTTTCAAGCTCGCATTTCTCAAGGCCTCAATCCACTGTTCGCGAACGAGACCCACTTGTACCTTCTTAATCATACTCATAGAGTCACTCAAGATGCAGACATGCGTTACCTTCTGTGTGCGTAGCCACTCAAATGCCTTGGTCACCGCCAGTCTCCATGGTCATACTACTCGTAGTGACCGCAAAGGCACCACTTTCCTCCTTGATCTAACTGCGCACTGAGCTGTAAAGGCCCAAGCACTGCGAACATGCCTAATTACAGATCCATCAGTGTATATAATCACATCCCCCTCTTTGGTATTCTCACTGATTAAAGCCTGCACTTCTTTCTCCACAGCTGTGGGACACCATTCTCTGCATTCCCTGCTAAGTGATATTACTACTCTCAAACAAGTTTCGAAATCTGTGGGTAGACCTATCCATTCCGCACCTGCTGCCACATCCTGTAATCTGCACACGCTTTGTATTACATCCTCAGCACGTCCCATCCACGACCTTCCTCTCTTGAGTCTGCTGCCTTTAACTTTCTGTATTTCGGAATGCAACGGGTGTTCCTTATCTGCATGTATTTGAAGGTACGCCAGTGCACGGCAATACTGTAATCTATGCTCAGCTGTTGGGCAGTCAAATAGGTATCGCAATAGCAAAGAAAGAAAGAAATATCACTATCTCCATCGATGATTAACACCTTAAACAGGTAAATTAGTTCACTTACTTAGGAAGCATTATATCGAGTGAAGGGAAAACCACTAAAGAGATACAAAATAGATGTAACAAAACATACATACAGATCCTAGGACAGATGACACGTATTTTCAAGAACAAAAATTTAAACATAGACAATGACAGCACAAGACAAAAGAAAAATAGTGACAACAGAAATAAATTGTCTACAATACTCGGAGTGTCATTAAGAGATAGAATTAGCAACGATAACATCAGACAGATAACCAAAACAATAACAGTATTGTAACACACCAAAAGACAACAGATCAAGTGGTTTTCACACACTTCCAGACTAACGACATATAGCATGCCACAAATAAACATGACACATAGGCATAACGGTTATAAAGCCAGAGGCAGACCATGTAAAAGATGGGTCACAGAAATCAAAGAAGCCACAGGAACAAGCTTACAAACAACGCACAAGAAGGCCATCTCCAGAGAACTCTTCCACCCCTGACGCCGCAAGGCAAACAATGGACACAGCGTATAGATAGATAGATAGACTCTATCAGACCAGGCTTGACACACTTGGATAGGCAGACCCTAATTGCGACGGTCGTAATTACATCGCTCGCTCTCACTTCGACTGGGGTTTTGTCCACCAGGTCTAAAGGTGCTCGAGGTGTTCTCCCGGAGTGTGGTCACTGCATATGTCTAAAATTGGTAACTCAAATTTCAATCAGGCTAGAAAGATCTTTAATCCAATACTGAAATTAAACAATATCATCAACCCGTTTGTTGGATGTAAGACGTCAACGAACATTACATTGTTACAGCTGACAGCATATTCACTATTCTGCATGTCAGCTATTTTGATGTACATGTAGAGTTATATTCATCCGCAGTTTGGTACAATGTGACCGACTTTTTACCTTTTTATTCTTCTGTACAGCCGACAAATAGTTCACAGTCACAGGAAACTCTGTGCCAGACGAATATATATATATCCACACCCATACATTTATATATATATATATATACATATAATAGACAAGCGCAGGCATCAGCCATAATTTAGATTTCATAGATCTTGTCTGGAATGCATTACCAGCTATTATATATATATAAAACCTACAACTGTTTTGTACATGTTGACAGGAGAACTCATGAACTGTGCCCTTGCACAACTACGACAGGTAAATGTAATACATTGCAGCAGTCCTACCCTCGACATGGTGTCTGACCTTTCTATTCTCTGCTTGAACTAGACAGACTGTGGAAATAGGAAAGGGGTTCAATGAGCAGATGTTCCACGAAGTGGCGATACAGAAGTGAAAGGCACAGCGAGTTTATCAGACCAGATTAGAGGTGATTATATTTCTCGTGTTAATCTCTAAATTCACATCACATTCTTACATTGATGCTCACGACAGGGTTACCAGAGTTTAGTCATTTCAAATATCTCACAAATTTGGCCATTTTTAAATGTTAATGACCACGAAATACTGTACTGTTTTATCATTTTTGCAAATTTGGTTAATTCGAAGATGTAGTAAAAGTTAGTTTAGCCATTTTTGGTCACATTTAAATGAGGATGGTTATGCTCAATTTCGACTAGATATGACACACGTACATCACCTATGGTGTCGTGTACACTTTCATTCAGAACAAGATATTTCACAAGTACATCACCTATCGTGTACACTTTCACTCAGGAATAGCATCTGAACACGTTCTTAAACCGTCACCTCAGTTGTCACACGAGTCCATTTCCTACACGCTTTCCCCACTTGTATTCATACATTTGCCAGAGAATATTTACTATTTGTCCACCATCACGCATTCGCTGCCTTTCCCTACGTTTTCCAATTCAACACGCTGCCGATTCAGGCCTCGCTGTGATGTCCGAGCCTCATGAGTAAACAGCCTGATGTCATAGAGTGCCCGACTTTCATGGATAAACAGCCTGTGTCAAAGAGTGCCCGACTTTCATGAGGAAACAGCATGATGCTGGTATCCGACTTTCATGAGTAAACAGCATGATGTTAGTGTCCGATTTTAGTAAGTAAACAGCAAGATGCTGGTGTCCGACTTTCATGAGTAAACAGCAAGATGTTAGTGTCCGATTTTAGTAAGTAAACAGCAAGATGCTGGTGTCCTACTTTCATGAGTAAACAGCAAGATGCTGGTGTCCGACTTTCATGAGGAAACAGCAAGATGTTAGTGTTTGACTACATGCTAGTATCAATTAAATGGTGACATTCCTGAGCCCAGATCAAGACATGCATGCCAGTCATCAGTGACAAAATGCACATACTTCACAGAACAATTATGGATCACAGTGGTTCTAGACTTAAGAGGGAATATCATGGATGGCGCCAACTGATGCAACTATTTTACTGCTGACAACAACCGATTCTGTGGTTAGAAGAGAGAATTAGATAAACACTGGGGTGGACATGGAAACTATATGCAGGTCATACAGACATTTTTATGATTCCTGATAAAACGTCAAGGTGAAGCTTTACAGCCAGAACTTAGGGAAAAGCAGCTGAATGGAGCAACAACCTCCAACATGAGAATGAAAATTGTGGAAGTTACGGCGGCACTAAAATGGATTTCCGGCACCTAAAACGTTTGAAGCTGTAATAGTCACAGACTTTTACGTCCTTAAAAAAATTGTGGAGCCATCCACTGTGATCTGTGTGCATTCTTTACCAGCAACAGTAACTCCGGTTTCAATTGAATTTCAGTAAATTGAACATGTTCTGTATTTTAATCCATATTTTTATATCTTCCTTAAGGATGACGATGTAATAGTATCGGTGGTGGCAGACGGTTCGTGGCATGTTGTTCGCACACATGTCAGACAGAAAGATCTGAGACAAACTAGCTAAAGGCAATATTATTTATCACAAGTCTGCATCTTACGCACTCTAGACACGGGAGGTAGACATGACTAACTACAGAAGCAGAAAAACTATTGTGACGCTGCTATACCATACCTCAGGAAGGACAATGTGATGTTTGAACTGGAATAGACGACTGTCTACTAACTCACACAGAGTCCGATTGAAATTGTTGCTATGCACAACAACCAGACAATAGAATCGGCAAGACGATTAAGTTACGTAACGCTAGGGGCATAGCCTCTTACCAGAGAGGAACATCTAACGTTACGCATGGTTTAATAAACGCATACAGGAGTTTGACAGGTGATAATGTAGAGGCTGAGTCAGAAGCAGCAGAAGTGCGGACCGAAAAGAGAAGATGATAGGTGGGGAGTAAGAATAAGGGCGGGGTTGAGGACCTCACCGGAGCACACAAAAAGAGGGTGAAGCAGTGCTAGAGACAGCAGTTCCCGGAGTCAGTTCCCAGGTTAGAGGTCAGTCTCTATCAGGCTTGTCTCGGACAGTCAGTACTTGTCTCCCAGGAGAGGCAAGTCCTAGTTAGTCTCGCAACAATCAGAGTCTTCGGTCTCCCAGGAAAGACGAAGAGTCAGAGCCAGATATTTAGTCGGTGTAAACTCTCTTAGCTTATAACCAGAGTGAAGCAATTCCTGGATGTGTTAGCGTAATTTGTAATCTGAGATGATTATATTATTGCCCAGTTGCAAATAATTTAGGATTAGTCTGCAGAGTTGAGGACGGACTCGAATAAGACTAGATTGGGACTTGTTCCTTGTGTTTATTTGCCTCTCTTATGAGTATGATGCTATTAATTGATGTATATCAACTTGTGTAAATAAACCTCATATTCTTGTGAAGGAGTGCTTTGGTTAACTGATTGATGTCGAGCAGTATTACACAGATTTAGACCTGGTCACAGCACCAGTATTCCAGTAAGTTCTAAAAGGCATTTTCTTCCGTCGCAAATTATTGTGACACTGCAGCTCTTCTTTCTGTCACAGTAGTCTGTCCAGGACAGACAGTTAACTATATGTTTTCGGTAACACGTTGTTTCTGTCACACATAAGTGCACACTATGTTACTGTTACAACGATGTATGCATCTTATTTTCACATGCGACAACATTATGGTAGGAAACGTTTCCCATAACCAGACAGAAGGGTTTATCTAGTAATCGAAGTACCGTTTTCTCTATCGACCCTCTAAATATATGATCATTAATCTCAGCTTAGTAGTCTGGATTGTTGGTAGATTTGGAAATGAAATGACACCACAATACAAACACGTCAAATATGCAGTAAATATTTGAGTAAACTGGAGTTTACTATTAATACTATCATTTTAAGATATAACTATGAAATCTCTAAATGAAACGCTTACTGAATTTCGCACTCATGAAAAAATGTAATACCGTTCCAACATTGATCGATTTGGTGTTCACGAAAAGGATTTCACGGCAATATAATTAAATCATTGATGACGTCTTTTTATGTTATCGTCTCTAATTAATCAGTATACGTATATATTGCCTAGTAGCCAATGAAGAGTTGGAGAGAAAGAAAAAAGATAAGCAAATAAGCATTTCCCCTCAATGACAGAAAATATGGTAATTTCTACCGTAAACCAGTCTACCTTTATGGCTATCAACAAACAATTACTGTTATCTTAAAAACGACATTCGTAGCGACTGCTGCGATAAATCCGTTCAGTCTAGATAATAATTAATCATAAATCTTTAACGTGCTTATGAAGTAATGCACTTTTTGCAATATATGAAACCTATACGCGCAGCAGATACGGAGATAATAAACAATATCAGTGTTCGACTATTGATGAATGCACTATAGCAGTAAAACGTAATTATATTTCGCTAGATCCATATTCCTAGTATCAATTTGTGGCTCTTCCAAAATTAGATGCTGTGTAAGAATGTTGAGAGTATCAAGACCAGATAAATATTCAAATGAAGAAATGCTTAAGACACTAAATAGGGACTAGTTCATAAACAACGTCATAACAAGAACACTGAAAGGTTCTTTTAGTCATTAAAGAGACAACAGTTAAAAAGAATTATAATTGACGGTATGAAAGCTGGTGTCAAGAAATCGCAGTTGATGGCGGCGATGAAGTGATTAAACGTGTCTTCAGATGGTAATACACTCGGCCAGAATCGTGAGGAGTTTAAAACATCCATACGGAAGACTACATTTAGAAAGAATATGCAAATGAAGAATAACTAATCGTGCAAAAGTATAAGATTAAAAACTTGAAGTTGTACAGCAGCACGTTCCGGCCCATTCACATATCTATGCATCATGTTGGAGATAAACTGTGTGCAGTACACAGCTATAGCAGAACTGATACACTTGTTATAGACAGTCTTGTACACAGCTACGGTAGAACTGACACATGTGTTGCAGGCAGTAATCAGTCTAATACAAAGCTATAGCAGAAATGACACACTTGTTATAGACAGTCAGTCTAGTACACAACTGCGGTAGAACTCACGCATGTGATGTAGACAGTCAGTCTAGTACATACAATAACACAGTAAAACTCGACAAGTGCTGTAGACCAGTAGTCCTCGTCCTTTTGTTTTACCTCGACTCCCCTTTAGCCCAGCCTCTTGGGAGTTATAAATTGTGTTCACAATAATAACCATCATGTGGTCTCCACAGACGGGTGTGCCTCCCCCCCCCCCAAGGAAATATCTATTCCTTGACTTGCCCCCCCCCCCATCCGTCCTCGTGACAACCTCCAATGATAAATGACCCACACTAAGAACCACAGAGGTAGAAAGACTTCCACTGCACACAATACTGAACTCAATTAGCGACAACTGTTAGAAATAGACGTTATCTATGTACCGTCTGTTTACTTGAAATCTATTTCCGTCTACTTTTCTATTTATTCATCTTTCAACTGCTCTCTCTCTCTCTCTCTCTCTTCTCTCCTGATGTTTTGGCTAGTTCAATGAATGGCTAATGCAGTAACAATTAGAGAGATCTTCTAGCTCTAAAGCTTCTAGCAATGGTGCACACAGTAAACATTCGATACAAGTATTCTGATTTGATTTCTGGTGCACACAGTAAAAATAATAACAAGTATTCTAACTTTACTTCTGGAACACACGGTAAAAATTAGAAACTAGTATTCCAACTTGACTTCTGGTGTACACAGTAAACATTATAGATAAGTATTCTAATTTTCGGACTAACACACAAAAGACAGAAACTATGCAAATAACGAGATCGACAGAGCACTTAAACATCTAAATAGAGAACACAAACACAAAACCAGTAAAAAAGAGTTCAAGTATCTAGAAAAATCTTTACAGAAAACACACTACTGGACAGAGAGATAGAAACAAGATACCAAAAAGGCAAATACTGTGACATACCAGCTGTCACCTTAGCTATTGCATCCAAAATTCAACATGGAAGTAAAGAAACAAATAATTAAGAGCATCTTTATACCAACACTATGCTACCAATGCTAGACTTGGCAAATGACATCTACACAAGAGAAAGATCGAAACTTGAGCTATGAACTGTCTAAGAAAGACGATAGGAGTCACCAGACTCGACAAAATGCGCAGTGAGAACATCAGAAAGATAATACGAGCATATTCTCGTATGTATACCATCCTGCATCAAATATATAGAGAAACAACAGATAAAATGGTCTGGACATCTTATGAAGATGAATGATCAACTTCCCATAAGAGCTTATAACAAGATGGAATCAGGATACAGAGCCAAACGCAGATCTAGGAAAAGGTGGAGACAACATCAAGATCATCCTGAATAAATATGACTACACCTCAACCTGGCTCTGTAACGCAGACTACATTTTAATACAATTCCTAACTTGATTGTCTGGTGCAAAAAGTAAACTAAAATGTCCCTTATTTCCCTCCTGATGGATAAAGAAGAATATGGTGTTATGTTCTCATTTTCAACTGACCCACGGCACGCAACGGATGATGTGATCTACCAGCCTGTTTTACTAGAAGATCTGATATTGATATCCATAATCTTGTTGGACGTAGGTCCGCTGGTGATTGACAAATATTTCCAATTGAACCAAAAATTGAACCTTGGATCACTGGACTAGAAAACCAGTGCACTAACCACTGAATTAGTGTCCACCATGTACACACAGTATAACCACACAAAAAATAACACTTTCGATTAAGTAAATGTAACTCTTCTGGTGAGGTACGTTCCTCTTAACTGCGAATGTTAGTCCAATTTGGTTATATCAGAGCATCTAACCAATAAAAATAGTGGATATTGTGGTTTTGGTAATCCAGTCATCACCACGACATCCGGAGACAGTATTATATACATACTAAATAGGTTAAAATTGAAAATACACGGTAATGAAATTTTATCAATCACAACAAACACACAGGAAAACACACACAATGGACGTTTCCCCCATAACTGCATCTATCAGGACATAAATGGAGTAAAAACCGCACTTCTTAAGAACACATTGCACTATTAACAATAACAGATGAACACACAAATAACGTAATTTTACTGTAGTGTCACACCTAACAGAGTATAATTTACTGTAATGTCACACCTAAAACAGTTTAATTTACTGTAATGTCACACCTAAAACAGTATAATTTACTGTAATGTCACAAATAAAGCAGTATAAACTACTGTAATGTCACAAATAAAGCAGTATAAACTACTGTAATGTCACAAATAAAGCAGTATAATTTACTGTAATGTCACACCAAAGCAATTTCATTTACTGTAATGTTATAAATAAAAGCAGTACAATTTACCGTAATTTCATCAAAGAAATGCTACTGCATATAGAAAACAAGAGCTAAGTAGCTCCTAATTTCTAGTAAACTTAAGTACGAAGCATGCGGGTGAAAGAAAAATTCTTGAGGTTCTTCTAGGTCCGTTCTAGCAGCACTGAATCGCCTTGCAACTCAAGTAAACTGATGTTTTCGCAATTAATTAACCTGATCCCCAAAATAAGATGCGAATTTGTCGACATTCCAACTGTGTATTCAAGTCACTGAGAAGGGACCAAACGAGACAACGACTATTATAGCAACAACAAACATCCATTAGAAGTATTGAAATATGCTCAGTACAACAAACATAGACATGCATATCCGTAGTACAAGAACTTAATTGTAAACATAATTAACATAGAGACAGGACAATCTTGTTTCACATAATGGTTTATAAAAGTAAACTCAAGTAAAAAGCATGAGGATAAATGAAAATTTATGAGACTGACGGGAATTGAAGCAGGTCCGTTCTAGCGACACCGTTCTATGATATTTATGTTTACAAGTAAGCATATTGACTCTTGTAGTACCATTACGGATGTTTTATGTTTGTGGACTGAGGATACTTCAATACTTATACGGGGTGTTCGTTGTTGCTATAATAGTCATTGTCTCGATTGTCGATTAGTTGGTTCTCGGTGACTTGAGTACACAGTTTGAATGTCTTCACAAAAACATATTTTTTTGGGGGGATGTGGTTAGTCAAGTACGGAAACCCCCGTTTACTTGAGTTGCAAGGCGATTCGGTACCGCTTGAACGTACCTCGTTCAATTCTTTTAATTCTGGAACATCAAAACACACTGTTGTTTCATATATTTGTCATGATTTGGGTATCACTGGAGTGAGTATCTTCATAGATTTGTCACGATTTGGGAATCATTGGAGTATCTTCATAGATTTGTCACGATTTGGGTATCACTGGAGTGAGTATCTTCATAGATTTGTCACGATTTGGGAATCATTGGAGTATCTTCATAGATTTGTCACGATTTGGGTATCACTGGAGTGAGTATCTTCATAGATTTGTCACGATTTGGGAATCACTGGAGTGAGTATCTTCATAGATTTGTCACGATTTGGGAATCATTGGAGTATCTTCATAGATTTGTCACGATTTGGGAATCACTGGAGTATCTTCATAGATTTGTCACGATTTGGGTATCACTGGAGTTAGTATCTTCATAGATTTGTCACGATTTGGGAATCACTGGAGTGAGTATCTTCATAGATTTGTCACGATTTGGGAATCACTGGAGTATCTTCATAGATTTGTCACGATTTGGGAATCACTGGAGTATCTTCATGAATGTGAATTGTATACTCGTCCAGTAGCAACATATGGTAATGAAGTGTGGGCATGGACAAGAAAATTGTATGGTCATTGTTTACCATAACGTATACAATCTTAGACCGTAACCTTATGTTACTAAGTGTGGGCATGGACAAGAAAATTGTATGGTCATTGTTTACCATAACGTATACAATCTTAGACCCTAACCTTATGTTACTAAGTGTGGGCATGGACAAGAAAATTGTATGGTCATTGTTTACCATAACGTATACAATCTTAGACCCTAACCTTATGTTACTAAGTGTGGGCATGGACAAGAAAATAGCAGCATCAAAAATGAAATATTATAGAAAGGTCCTAAAAATATCATGGACAGATAGATGATTCATCTTAGGTGACCGCATAGACCAGAACTTTGAATACGACTGGCTCCTCAAAACTGTCTATTGTCTTTCCATAGGTGGTTCGTTATCCACACTTGCCGTTAAGTGTAGAGGTGATTGGAGCTGGAGTTCTAAAGCCAGATGTGTGACATCGGCTGTGCTATGACCGTGTCTGTTCAGAATGTCCCTGCAAAAAGTGGCACAGGGGTTCAAAAAAGATTAATCATGTGGTAGGAAGGTGGGAGAGAGAACATTCCAGGTAAGAGAACAACAGGCAGACCAAGACTACGATGGGCACAGAATATCGAAAACCATGTGAACATGATACTGGAAGAGGCTGAACATGATACTGGAAGAGGCTGAACATGATACTGGAAGAGGCTGAACATGATACTGGAAGAGGCTGAACATGATACTGGAAGAGGCTGAACATCTCGTTCGGAACAGATAGGTTTGCAGAGTGGCATTGAAGACAAGTGATATGCAATGATATGCAAGCATATTACTTAGACTTATTCTAATGTTCACCAAGTTTAACTTCCCAGATCATCTGACTTTTGTCATGAATGAATATATTGTATTGATAGTTTACAGTAGTTTGTGTATATGTTAACCCAGAACATCTGACTTGTCATGAATGAATATGTTGTATTGACATTTTACAGCAGTTTGTGTATATGTTAACCCAGAACATCTGACTTTTGTCATGAATGAATATGTTGAGGTGATAGTTTACAGCAGTTTGTGTATATGTTAACCCAGAACATATGACTTTTGTCATGAATATGTTGGTTGAGTTGATGGATGGAAGAATGGATGCTCCAACAGATATGGTACAGAGTAAATATTGTATTTTATTCCTAGTTGATGGTAAATAATATGTGTGAGTTCTTCTTCTTCTTTGTTCATTCTCAAACTCCCGCTGGATCTCCCTTACAGCAGGACCATGGTCCTAATAGATTACCAGCAGGATGTAGTCCAGAAAATGGAAATGCGTTGTGTCGCCGTTTTATTTGCGCCAGTGGCCCGACACATCCGTCTTCGGCGGAATGTGTGAGTTCAATAGATGGATCAAACAAATAAATATATGAACTATCGAATTAAGACCATTTATCCGGGCCTGGCAAATTGCTCAACAAAAGAATTAATGTGGACAAAATTACACCAGACAAGTGATTTGAGTAAACTGAGAAAGGAAGAGTAACATATATTTCTTATCGGCTAAAATATTTATCAGCAAAAATATTTATCAGCTAGCGTTAGACGTTTCATAGCTTGGCTAGAAGCCCTGTACGACTATCGATCTACACAAACATTCGCTCCGAGCTGTCCGCATGGTAAATAAGCATTAAATATGGCATGTCAGTGGCCATAGGATAGACGGAATAGGCAGTCGCGAAACGCACGCTACCTGGTGTGAGTGTTCACGTAAAATATAGAGAGGGATTAATTGAGGGGAAAACATGTCTAGAGAGGGATTAAAAGAGGGGGAGCATGTCTAGAGAGGGATTAAAAGAGGGGGAAACATATCTAGAAAGAAATAAAGTTTTATTCCGGCGGAACTATATTTTTAAAACATTTATATGTGTAATATAAGTGCAGATAGATATTATTACACACAATGTAAGTACATATACATACATTAGTACATAGTGTAAGTACATATACATACATTAGTACATAGTGTAAGTACATATACAGACATTAGTACATAGTGTAAGTGCAGACAGACATTGTTACACATAGGTTAAATGCAGGCAGAAAGACAGATATTGGTACACATAATGTAAGTATAGTAGAAATCCGATTATCCGAATCGCATTTAATTGAATCCCCAATTATCCGAATCGAATTTGGGTGAAATAATTTGAGAGCGAGAGCGTACGTGGTAGAGAGAACCTGCGTCCGGACTTCTTTCCGTCAAGCGCCTGCGTGACCTAGCCGCTCGGAAACGTGCTACTACGTCAAGGCAACGCACTCTACTTGAGATGTTCAAATGAGATACATATATTTATTGAAAAGATTTTATTGAAAAGAACGTATTCAAGTGATTTACGAATTGCTACCCGACATTTGTTCAAAGATTTTCCCTACTGCAATGGGGAACTGTATTCAGAGATCGTTTTGCATACCCAGTAGCACATACATTGACATCGTCAAAACCTAAATTATGGCTCCTACTTTAAATGGGAGTCAACTGTAGTGAAACGGTAGCTATCAGACACATCACTTTGACCCTTGTGTGTTCTCGATCATGAACAACACTTCGGTCGACCGGTCTCGTGCTGGACATTTGGGATTTCGCTGTCACTTTAGCTTTTTCCTTACACAATGATGCCCTCCAACGCTTGTTGCTTTATCCAGAGAGCTTGACTGTGTGCGCAACTACACCGTAGCAATAGCTAGCTATCCATACAGGGACATCGCTATTGGCTGCCCCTCCAATGCACCTGTCCAGCTTTCCGAGCCAAAATGTCTTTCGTCATTGTGTGTAGACAGTGAACTGGCTATGTCGGCTGAGAGGTGCTGGTGATATTGCTTGTCTTTGCACAATAAATTATCATTTCATCTATAGCCTGTACACGGACACGATCCCTAAAAGTGTTAACCAGAAACGTTGCACAAACCTCAGTATGTATGTTTCACGGGTGCACCACGAGTAGGTACTTTTACGTTTTAAGTGCATTTGCTAGCCTTGGGAATCACACAAGAGCAATGTGAAACCATTTACTAGCCTTGGCAATAACACAAGAGCAATGTGAAACCATTTACTAGCCATGGGAATCACACAAGAGCAATGTGAAACCATTTACTAGCCATGGGAATAACACAAGAGCAATGTGAAACGATTTACTAGTTTGGGAATCACACAAGAGCAATGTGAAACCATTTACTAGCCAGGGAATCACACAAGAGCAATGTGAAACCATTTACTAGCCATGTGAATAACACAAGAGCAATGTGAAACCGTTTGCTAGACTTGGGAATCACACACAAGATCAATGTGAGACCATTTGTACCCCAGTGTGTGTATGCAATGTATGTGTAATGTGTGTGCGTCTGTTTATCTAATGTATGTGTAATGTATGAGTGTGTATGAATACGAATGCGTGTATGCATGTGTGTTTGTAGATATGTGTGTATGTATGTATATATGCGTGCGTGATGTACGAGTGTGTGCAAAGAAGTATATATTTGTATGTTTGTTTGTATGTATATTGTGTATAAATGTATATAAAAGAGAACAAACACCATAATCAACAACATACACTTGTCAAAGTGAAAGACAAAGATGTGACTGGAAGACAAACTCAGATGCTATACATCACCTCCCCAGGCATCAGCAAAAATGCTACTTCTCCTTAGAGCAGATCATTGCAAATTGCTGGGTCACCTCTACAGCCTAAGGATGGCAGACCTAGACGAAAACACATGTAGATCCGAAATCCTCATCCCTGAACACATACGTCAGGACTGCCAACATATATAGAGCAGACACGGTAACTTTTGGCTAGAAGATGCAGACTTGAGCTAAAAGCTATGAGGCAGCCGCAATGACCTGGAGAAGACAGTGTACTTGGCCCTGGGGAGGGTTTGAAACTTACCATGATTGAACTGAACACAGAAAGAAGGCCTATACTAAGAACTATACAGATTTGCCCTGGAGAATGGTTATATATGTATTCTGTATGGTACAACCCCCCCCCCCGGTTGTGGTTGAGATCCAACCCTCCACAAGCTTTGGAAATAAAACATCACTCAATGCTAAACTTAAGTAAAAATAAACTAGGGTAAAACCCGCACCTTCGCTGACCCCCTCCCCCCCCCCACCCACAACAATCATCAAAAGCTCCTAAATACGAACTGATAAACTTTGTTTAGGTAAGTTCTTTCCTTACCAAAGTAGTTTAGGTAAGTTCTTAGGTAAGTTTAGGTGAGTTATTTCGTTACCAAAGTAGTTTAGGTATGTTCTTAGGTAAGTTTAGATAAGTTCTTTCCTTACCAAAGTAGTATCTACGGCCCTCATGCGCTAACAATGTTTAGGTAAGTTCTTTCCTTACCAAAGTAGTATCTACGGCCCACGTGCGCTAACAATAGTTTGACAATCAAATATACGCACCCCCCCACCCCAGCGTTCCTTACCACTACATTGACAAATGTTTACAGTATAGTTCAATAGCATATCACAAACTCGTAGTATTATCTATCTACGGACCCGCGTGCGCTAACACTAATCTGACGACAATCTGCGGCCCCTCCACCCTCCCCCCTGTGCTCTAATACTAATTTTACAAATCTACGGCCCCGGTGCGCTAAAACACTAATGTGACAAATGTTTACAGTACAGTACAATAGCATATCATAAACTAGCATTTTCTAGGGACTCCCGAAAATGGTGGTTTACAACCGTATATTGACGTGGTAAATGTAGTAGTCTATCCTTGTATCCATGGATTCATCATGTAAAACATATATATCATTGAATCCATGGACATACCATTTAACACTTGTATATCCAGAAGGATACAAGGATATACATTTTGTGTAAAATATTGACAAAAATCCCTCGAAAATGTAAGCAACTATGAATATCTCGAGTCTACAGTCCACACGACAGGCAATTGCTCAGCAGAGATCAGAAAGAGATTGGCAATGGCCAGAGCCATTGTATACACACACAAAATCACTTGGCACGGGGCAAACAGAAAAATTATTGTACAACTATTACAATGCTATGTTTTTTCAATGGAAAAATGGTTGTGGGACGTGGGCAATGACATCCGAAAAGAAATTTGTGTTGACTGTGACTTTAAAGAAACATTCACGCCATTGAGATATATTGACTCATATATACTCATATATATTGACTCATATATACACTCCTGTATATCTGTGTTTACATGTATATACTGTATTTCTGTATATCCTGTATTTCTGTGTCAGTTCTATGATCATGGTAAATTGTCAAACCCGTCCCCAGGGTGAAGTAAACTGTATTCTCCAGGTCATTGCGGCTGCCCCTTAGCGTTTGGCTCAATTTTGCATCCTCTAGCCAAAGTTACCGTGTCTACTCTTTGTATGTTGGCGATGTATGTTTTCAGGAGTGTGGATGAGATGCATCGAGATGTATGACAAGATATTTTAGACATACAAAAATCCGCACGGTTTAAATAGATTAATAATGGAGGGAAAGTAAGTACTCACAAGTAAGAGAGTTCTAGTCACGGATAACAAGATCTTACCAAGTAATTAGGCAAACCAAGACCACGATGAACACAGGATATTGAAGACAGTCTGAATGTGTCACTGGATGAGGCTGGCAGTTTTCACCGAACCGAGGGGCTTACGAAGTGCAAGAGAGCACAACATTCTGTAAAAGACACTTCACATAGATATACACCACTATGTTCCCCAATACATCTCACTGGCGTTATGTATTATGTATGGTACACAGTCACGGTGATGTATTCTGTATGGTACACAGTCACGGTGATTTTAATTTAACTACGGATCTATAGATAGTATCTACGTGATACTATCTTTTACGTGATACTATACTTTAATGTGTCACAGTCAACACAAAGTGTTTCCTTTGTGTTTCACAATCACTAAAATGTTTCATTGATGTGTCACAATCAATATAAATTATTTCCTTAATGTGTCACAGTCAAGACAATTTGTTTCCTTAATGTCACAGTCCAAAACAACGTATTACCTTGATATGTCATAGTCAAGACAGAGTGTTTCCTTGATGTGTCACGGTCAAGACAAACTGTTCCACTGATGTGTCACTGTCAAGACAAACTGTTCCACTGATGTGTCACTGTCAAGACAAATCTTTCCTCTAGTACTGATAGTACACTTGTATGAATGTCATTCTATATACGCTGATATCATAAAATGTAACCGAAACGAAGTTTAAAACATTATACAAAATTATGTTGACGAAAGTACCACAAGAATGCTTGATCTATGCCCTGCTTCTAATTTGCTTGTATAAATGGAGCATTATTTCATGCACGCATTTTACTGTATCCCTAATTGCTGGACCAAGAGTCTCTTCGCCAAGTTCAAATCACTTGATAAGACCGGGAGGCGGGAGTAATGAGGTTGGATATCAGGCAATCGTTTGCAGGAATATGCCACAATTTGGACAGCAAGCCGTGAGGCACCATGTTAGATTTCCTGGAGTGGTTGCGTTTTTTCCCCTCCTTTTTTTCTTCATTCCCGAGTAGCACATTAGTTTGATATAATCGTGTTATTATTATTCATGTTTTAGGCCTGAGTGAATCCACTGTGCTGACGCACATCTGACCCAGACATGGAGGTAAAGCAACTTTTAAAGGAAATTTAGACCGCAAGAATGAGCACACGAACTAGGACATTAATCGAACAGCCAGGTCTAGAATCAGAACACTAACTAAGACAATAATAGGACACCCAGAAATAGAACCTGCACATGAACTACGACGAGAATAGAACAGCCAGAATTAGAACAAGAACTACGACTATAAAAGAAGTGCCAGGATTAGAACAAGAACAAGAACTACGACTAGAATAGAACAGCCAGGATTAGAACAAGAACAAGAACTACGACTAGAATAGAACAGCCAGGATTAGAACAAGAACAAGAACTACGACTAGAATAGAACAGCCAGGATTAGAACAAGAACTACGATTAGAATAGAGTAACCAGGAATAAGATAGAAAAATAGCTACAACTATAACTGAACAGGCAAGTCTAGAACAAGAACAATACCTACGACTACTATAGAGCGAGCAGAATTACAACAATAACTACGACTGGAATAGAACAGATAGGATTAGAACAAGAATTACAACTATAATAGAGCAGTAAGACTAAAATAGATCAGACAAGATTAGAACAAGAATAAGAACTACGGCTAGAATGTAACAACCAGAAATTCAACCAGAAAAAATAACTACAACTAGAACAGAATAGCCAGACTTAGATCCAGAAACTGAACTATGACTAGAATAGAACAGCCAGCCTTATAGCAAAAACTACAACTATAATAGAGCAGCCAGGCGTATAGCAAGAACTACAACTAAAATAGAACAGTCAGGCTTATAGCAAGAACTATGACAAGAATAGAACAGCTAGGCGTATAGCAAGAACTATGACAAGAATAGAACAGCCAGGCTTATAGCAAGAACTACAACTAGAATAGAACAGCCAGGTTTATAGCAAGAACTACGACAGGAATAAAGCAGCCGGATTAGATCCATAACAAGAATTACCAATAGAAAAGAACAACCAGTGCTAGAAATAAAATGCGAACGATTATAATATAACAGCCACGGCTATAACGAGAACAATAACTACGACTAGAATAGAACAAACAGAACACGGACTATGACTAGAGCAACCAGGACAAGATCTGTGACTAGAATAAGAACAACAAGGACAAGATCTGTGACTAGAATAAGAACAACCAGGACAAGATCTGTGACTAGAATAAGAACAAACAGGACTTGATCTGTGACTAGAATAAGAACAACCAGGACTTGATCTGTGACTAGAATAAGAACAAACAGGACTTGATCTGTGACTAGAATAAGAATAAACAGGTCATGAACTAGCTACAGCTAGAATACAACAACCAGGACTGGAACCCAAACAGGAACAAAGATAAAAATTACGCGCCCTACAATAATCAGCACAAAAGCTAAGATCAAAACAAGATATAAGAACACGATAATAACGCAAACAATGAACAGAACAATGAGTATGCTCAAGAAAATAACTTTGTCTTAAAAAATCTGAATAAACCAGAAACGGAATTAGGACAATCCGAAAATGGTGCTGAAAGCTCTGTATTAATGTTAATTAACGTACTATAATATATCCCACACGTTCTGTATCAATGTTAATTAACGTACTATAATATATCCCACAAGTTCTGCGTTAATGTTAATTAACGCACTATATTAAGAACTAAGTTAGGTTTACTCAGCCATGTGAAGAGACACGATGACATAGAAAGAGTGTTGTTAGAGGGGGCGATAGAAGGCAGTAGATGCAAAGGCCGATCAAGACATCGTTGGACAGGAAATATTCAGGAATGCATGTACATGCCGCTAAATGAAGCGGAACAACTTGTCAGACCACGGGGATTTCAAGAGATTCATTAGGAAGACTACGTTCTGGAAAGAATACGTCACATGACACAACGTACTATACTCTATCCCACAAGTACTGTATTAATGTTAATTATATCTATTCGCTAAACCATTTGTTGCTTTTCAGCGTCAGGGGTAGAAGTGTTTTCTGGAGACGGCCATCTTGTGTACTGAGTGTATTGTGAAATTTGTCGCCTCTTTTACTTCAGTGGTCCGGTGTTTTCGTGGTTGGCCTCTAGGTCTGCCTTCACTGTCTCTTTGTAACATAGCTTGCTGTGTTATGCTTTCTGATGGTAGTCTGCTGATGTGTGTAAACCATTTGATCTGTTGTCTCTTAATATATTCCAAGATTGGGGTGGTGCCTGTTTTTTGTCGAATGTCCTCATTTTTCACTTTGTTTCTTAGTGATATTCCTAGGATTCTGCGTAAGAATGCCATTTCAGCTGACACAAGTTTACGTTTCTCTTGTGCTGTCGTTGTCCATGTTTGGTTTTGGTAGCACAGTGTTGGCATAATAATCGTTTTGAATAGTGTTATTTTGGTGTTTAAATCTACATTTTTGTTTCTGAAAATTGGTGTCATTTGCTTTAGGGCTTGGTATGCTTTACTACATCTATTGTGTATTTATTTGCTGCTCTTGCCATCTGTTGTTATATTACTTCCTAGGTATGTGAATTATGTCACCTGGTTAAGTCTGTTGTTTCCAATACATATATATTGGTGTCTTTATGTTCTTCCTATCTTCATTCCTTCGGTCTTTTCTATATTTATCTTCATGTTAAAAGTATGGCATGTTTGATGTAATCTATCTATTTGTCTTTGTACGTCATCTTCTGATGATGCCACTAGTGTTTGGTCATCTGCAAATAGTAGTTAGTTTAAGTTGTCCTGCAGATTGTTTTCTCCCGTTGTATTTTCTACTATGCATATGTGATTTATGTATGTTATGAACAATATGGGGGATAGTACATATCTCTGTCTCACACCTGAGTGAATTTGAAAATTATCGGATATACCTGTGCTCGTTCTTACTAAGCATTTACTATTGGTGTATATGCTCTGACATTGGATTATCAGATGTTTGGGAACTCCATATGTCTGTAGTGTTGTCCATTTTTGTGCTCAGTAACACAAGCATATAACATCCTTATTAGTACTAGAAGGACCAAAAGGTCTTCTAGTAAACATAAATAACACAGAGACAATACAATGTCACTCTGTCAAAAGCTTAATGTTAATTAACGTACTGTAATCTATCCCACACGCATGTTCACTGCTGAAGAGAGATTTGAGGTGTGTGTCTTGCAACTTTATGCCTTCATTTGTTTACGTTGCACCATGGTTTGAAATGGAAAATAGGTAAGCGGCTTAGAGACCTATTCTGTCAACATCTGTACGATATTATACCAGTCTAGTACTCCTGTTGCTGTCCACTTCAATAGAATAGAACATCTCTGTGCCTGTGATTGCTATTAAATCTTGATGACTAGGCTCGGGATGTACTTGAAATCTGGTAAATCCTCAAATTTGCTATTATGTTTTAATACCAATCATTCTTACGTGCAGATATTATGTTGTATTCTGTCAATTATCCATTCGTTTCGTATTGTCTGTCCCCGAAGTTTTTAGTGGACACCTTTTCGTCTTTCTGTGCAACCGTTTATTGTTGTGCTTTACGGTATATGATCTATAGTCCATGTTGACGATGGATGTGAATGACAAGATAAATCAGGGTCACAAAGTCTTCCACAGTATTTTCAATTCAAGAGATTAACGGGAATTGAATCAGGTCCGTTCTAACGGCGCCGAATCGCCTTGCAACTCGAGTAAACGGGTTTTCCATATTTGACTAACCGCATCACCTAGAAAAGACGCGATATTGTCAAGACATCCAAATTGTGTACTCAAGTCTCTGAGAACGGACCCATCGAGACTAGGACTATTACAACAACAACGAACATCCCGTACGAATATTGAAGTATCCTCAGTAACACAAACTGTATCTGTACTATATCAATGTCTGTATCTGTCCTATATCAATGTCTGTATTTCTCCTATATCAATGTCTGTATATATCCTATATCAATGTCTGATTCTGTCCTATATCAATGTCTGTATCTGTCCTATAACAATGTATGTATCTGTCCTATATCAATGTCTGTATGTGTCCTATATCAATGTCTGTATCTGTCCTATATCAATGTCTGTATGTGTCCTATATCATTGTCTGTATCTGTCCTATATCAATGTCTGTATCTGGCCTATATCAATGTCTGTATTTGTCCTATATCATTGTCTGTATCTGTCCTATATCAATGTCTGTATCTGGCCTATATCAATGTCTGTATCTGTCCTATATCAATGTCTGTATCTGTCCTATATCAATGTCTGTGTCTGTCCTTTATCAATGTCTGTATGTGTCCTATTTCAATGCCTCAAAATTGTACCTTACCATTTGTATTCATCACCTTTGATCTATATCTTTTACATTATTTTGTGTGTGCTGTCTGTGATGTCCGAAACTTTATTCTTCTTTGTTTCCATTGCTGGCCTGTCGCATTAACATAAAAATCTAATGTCCAAGAACAGGTCCGTCACTGATGACGTAAGATAGTCCGTGCACATGTTCTTCAATAAAGAACATATTGAAACATGTGACTCTTTGTTCTGAGTATCACAGTTCTACATTATCTGTCACTCTTCTCCTTAACTTCCATGCTATCTTATATATGCGCCTTTCGATCGGAGACATCCTACTTCAGAACAACAAGCAAGGATGATGTAATATATATAATAAAGATGATAGATGGTGCAAGAGGTGGTGGATAACACAGCATCACTAGTTAACATATACGATTTGTATAGAATAATAAGGTGATCTATCCTACACGAGAATCGGCGCTGCTTGCACGAGTTACAACTGAAGATCAATACAGCCCAAATGGTTAGAAGACAGCCTGAGAGACAAACGAGGGTGAAAGAGTGAGGGGAGAGAGATGGTGGTAACGCGATTACACTTATATATATATATATATATATATATATATATATATATATATATATATATATATATATATATATATACTTATAAATAGCATCCAGCAGTGAAGTACTTCTGTAACAGCAGCTTTATCTTTTTTATCTAATCTATCTATCTATCTATCTATCTATCTATCTATCTATCTATCTATCTATCTATCTATCTACTCTATCTATCTAATCTATCTATCTAATATATCTATCGAATCTATATATTTAATCTATCTATATATCTAATCTATATATCTAATCTATATATCTATCTATCTAATCTATCTATCCAATCTATCTATCCAATCTATCTATCTAATCTATCTATCTAATCTATCTATCCAATCTATCTATGTAATATATCTATCTAATATATATATCTAATATATCTATCTTATATATATTTATATAATCTATCTAATCTATCTATCTAATATATCTATCTATCTATCTATCATATCTATCATATATAACTCTCTCTCTCCCTCCCTCCCTCTCTTTCTCTCTCTCTCACTCTGTCTCTCTCTCTGCTTTAAACGGGCAATCAACAATAAGAAATGCTGCGGAAGCACAGGAAACCGTTATAAAATCATATATACAAATGATACACATATTTCGAGGCTTCTCAATGGCACACACGTAAACAAAATAACTATAGGTTTAGTAAATAACTATAATGAAAATTGTTATAGCTTTGTGTTACTTAATAATCAAAACAATGTATCAAAATCATGATAAAAATAGAAATAGCTATGTGAGAGAATCATGATCTATTTTTAACACACACAAAAATTGAAATCACTTTGAGAATTATGATAAAAACAGTTATCGCATTGTTTTTCTTCTTCTTCTTCAGCGTTCATTCTCAAATTTCTGCTGGATCTCTCTTGTAACAGGACCATGGTCCTACTAGATTTCCAGCACGATATAGTCCAGAGAATGGAAATGTGTTGTGTCGCCGTTTTATATACACCAATGGCCCGCCACATCCATCTTTGGCGGATCGCTTTGTTTGAGAATCATGATAAAAACAGTTGTAGCTGTGTTTGAGCGGTGATAATGTCCAAGTCTCCCGATAAGGTACCCCCGGGTTTAGAGTTTACTCATTACTGACAGTTTGCAACCAAAAAACCACACGGCCAGCAAGAAATTGCTACAATTATGCATGTTCTGTAACTATCAAGAAATTGCTACAATTATGCATGTTCTGTAACTATCAAGAAATTGCTACAATTATGCATGTTCTGTAACTATCAAGAAATTGCTACAATTATGCATGTTCTGTAACTATCAAGAAATTGCTACAATTATGCATGTTCTGTAACTATCAAGAAATTGCTACAATTATGCATGTTCTGTAACTATCAAGAAATTGCTACAATTATGCATGTTCTGTAACTATCAAGGAATATCGCCATCTCTACTGAGTGATGAAGTTTATGGTTTATGGTCACTCCTGTGCTGGTCACTTTTGGAAAACCGTGTGCAGTGAGGCGCCGATTCATAACTTTACTTTAGAGAATAATCCCATTACAATCGCCTGAGTTCGGATGTTTCGGGCAACTCATGCAAATATATAGGCGACAACGTATCTCCTTTCTCTGGACTAAATTTTGATGAACTCTATAATGGGCATTGTTCTTTTGCAATGGATGTCACAGGTGGGTGTGGGAACGAATATTGTAGCACAGTTCTGTCACGTGGACATTAAGTATAGTTTCTAGCACAATTCTGGCACATGGATATCAAATCTAGCTTGTAGCGAAGTTCTTCTACACGAGCATTAAATCTAACTTGTAGAACAGTTCTGTCACATGGACATCAAATATAACGTGTAGCACAGATGAAACATGCACATCAAATCTAGCTTGTAGCAAAGTTCTGCTAGATGGACATCAAATCTAGTTTGTGACACAGTTCTGAGACAGCAACATCAAATCTAGTTTGTGACACAGTTCTGACATATAAACATTAAATCTAGTTTGTGACACAGTTCTGGGACAGCAACATTAAATCTAGTTTGTGACACAGTTCTGGGACAGCAACATTAAATCTAGTTTGTGACACAGTTCTGGGACAGCAACATTAAATCTAGTTTGTGACACAGTTCTGGGACAGCAACATTAAATCTAGTTTGTGACACAGTTCTGCCAGATGGACTACAAATTTAGTTTGTAACACAGTTATGACACTCGGACATCAAATCTAGCTTGTTACATCTTTCCGCTACATGCAGACCAAATCTAGCTTGTTACATCTTTCCGCTACATGCAGACCAAATCTAGCTTGTTACATCTTTCCGCTACATGCAGACCAAATCTAGCTTGTTACATCTTTCCGCTACATGCAGACCAAATCTAGCTTGTTACATCTTTCCGCTACATGCAGACCAAATCTAGCTTGTTACATCTTTCCGCTACATGCAGACCAAATCTAGCTTGTGACAGTTATGACACACGGATATCGCAAACTAGCTTGTGACACATTTCTGTCACATGGACATCAAATCTAGCTTGTGACAGTTCTATCGTATGTACTACAAATATAGCTTGTAACACTGTTCTGTCACATGGACATCAAATCTAGCTTGTGACAGTTCTGTCGTATGTACATCAAATCTAGCTTGTAACACCGTTCTGTCACATATACATCAAATCTAGATTGTATCACAGTTCTGACACATGGACATCAAATCTAGCTTGTGACAGTTCTGTCACATATACATCAAATCTAGCTTGTAACACTGTTCTGTCATATGGACATCAAATCTAGCTTGTGACAGTTCTGTCGTATGTACATCAAATCTAGCTTGTAACACCGTTCTGTCACATATACATCAAATCTAGATTGTATCACAGTTCTGACACATGGACATCAAATCTAGCTTGTGACAGTTCTGTCACATATACATCAAATCTAGCTTGTAACACTGTTCTGTCATATGGACATCAAATCTAGCTTGTGACAGTTCTGTCGTATGTACATCAAATCTAACTTGTAACACCGTTCTGTCACATGGACATTAAATCTAGCTTGTGACAGTTCTGTCACATAATACATCAAATCTAGCTTCTATCACAGTTCTGACACATGGACATTAAATCTAGCTTGTGACAGTTCTGTCACATATACATCAAATCTAGCTTGTATCACAGTTCTGACACATGGACAACAAACAAGAAAGCAAATAAAAAATTGTGCATACTTGAAATGTAGTGCCGTCTCAGAATAAATAACAAGATCAGGGCAGGGGTGAGGATGTAGCAATGCAAATATTCACACAGGCCGTACAAATAGACGTTTGTTTGTTACTGCTCGTTCACAAACTTCCACCAGATGTATCTTGTAGTAGGACAATAGTCCTTAGTAGGACAAAAGTCCTACTAGATTTTCAGCAAGATGATGTCCAGGAAACTCAGATGTATCTTGTAGTAGGACAAAAGTCCTACTAGATTTTCAACAAGATGATGTCCAGGAAACTGAAATGCACTATAACACATTTTATTTGAACCATTGGCCGGGCACATATGATTTCAACAAAGAACAAATAGCTTATTCTCTTCGTTCATTTCATTTCAACTCTACAGATTTGCAGGATATAGTCTAGACACGGAATGAATTTCGTTATGGTTTACAGCATGACTGCAACTCTGTCATTTTCCGACCTAGCACATCTGACTTCATCATAGTTTTTGGATCACTTTGACCCACTATGGAATGGGACAAGCTAATCCACCGCCACAACTTCCTAAGTCGCTTGTTACAATGTTCGTGAAAGGTTACAGCGCCGTGATACTTTTCTTCCTTGGCAACATATGCCTTAATACAAATAGCTCAAAGAGCGGAGACGTAGAGAATATATTTCATAGTACTCGGGTTTCTCCAATTATATTATATTATATATATATATATATATATATATATATATATATATATATATATATATATATATATATATATATATATATATATATATATATATATATATTACCGTCTAAACAAGAACAGAATACCGCATGTCGGAAGTACCGATCAAAGCACGTAACTGAGTAGATTCAATCGTTAATACACGGGTGCTCTGACATATGCAATCCACACAAGGACATCACTGTTCGTTATAACTAGTGGAAAAACTGCATAAATTGACTGGGTCATAATTTGAAATATAGTAACCGACAACAAGTAATAAAGGACAAAAAAGAATAAAGGACAGCAATATCATAAGGAAATGAAGATAAAAATATCAAAGAAACAACCATATTTCACATGAGTACAGAAACATCACCAGTAGTAACATCTGATGAGTAAAAAAGTACAGAAGGGGACATCAATAAAAGTGTGGATTTTCTTATAATTCGTTCGCTCTCAGATTCCTGTCCGTTTAGAAGAATGCAGCCAACTGAATCAATGATTACAGCTATTCCGCAACATGTACGATTTCAGCATATACATCAACCATCTTTGTTAATGAGTCACATTCCCCCATCAATACGTACTTTTCAATTGGATAGCTACCTCAGTCGTAACTATTAGCTCCAGGATGACTATTTGAGGGTGAATTAGTTGTGGTATCTGTAGTGCGCTTCGCGTGAATCCATATACTGTTAGTTAGTTAGTCGTCGGATCAACCTCACTGCAAACTGGACACGTCCATAGTTTCTCCGATCTCTCCCTGAGTGTATCCGCCATTAGACTTCTGCTGGCATTACCAGTTCTATGCTGGTTGACCATCATTTTTCTGAGCCTTCCAAAATGCTCACTTCTAGCAACACCGCATTTCAATCCCTGATCTTTAATCCTAGCCATTGAAAAGGAATCATCATCCACATTAGTCCCACTCTCGCGTGCTATATCTCTTAAGAAGTTCAAAACATCAATTGTCCCATCGCCCTGTGCCACAATTGCGCATGATGCCTTTTGATCCGCTCTTTCATTGCCTCGGACACCCACATGTCTCGGCACGAAAATAAATGTAACCACTTTCAACCTCGCTTTCCCAAGGCCTCAATCCACTGTTCGCGAACGAGACCCACTTGTACCTTCTTAATCACACTCATAGTCACTCAAGATGCAGACCTGCGTTACCTTCTGTGTGCATACCCACTCAAATGCCCTGGTCACCGCCATAGTCTCCATGGTCATACTACTCGTACTGACTGCAAAGGCACCACTCTCCTCCCTGGTCGTTTTACCTGCGCCCTGAGCTGTGAAATCCCAAGCACTGCGAACATGTCTAATCACAGATCCATCAGTGTATATAAGTAGTAGTGATAAGTGAGTGACCACTAAACAGATAAGTGCTCACATCGTGATCCTCTTCAAACTGTATGATCCGCGCTCTAGCTTTCGTATACACATCTTTCGACCTCATCATTGCAAGACATCATCGTTGTAAGATCATTGCAAGGACATCGCAAAGCATGTTCAAATAAAAATGGAGGACATCAACACAAAATTGCAATATGATTATTCAAGTAGCCATGCAATATAAACAATAAGATAAATATGTGTGTAGTGTGTAGATCATTGCAAGATCAATAATAACATAAAACAAACCTAATACCATAAAACAAACCTAATAACATAAAACAAACCTAATAACATAAAACAAACCTAATAACATAAAACAAACCTAATACCATAAAACAAACCTAATAACATAAAACAAACCTAATAACATAAAACAAACCTAATACCATAAAACAAACCTAATAACATAAAACAAACCTAATAACATAAAACAAACCTAATACCATAAAACAAACCTAATAACATAAAACAAACCTAATAACATAAAACAAACCTAAAAACAAACATTGAACAGCAAATATGAAATGTATGGTGGTTTATGACTCGCGTTATATCACTCGGCTGCGTATAAACGTTTCGAGTTGCCTATATTAAATAGCAAGATATGTCCACACTTATCCGCTTCGCTGAGGATAGATTTCGCTGGAGGACTCTATGTGCTGAAGCATCCAATGTGGTACCCCTACGACCCTGAAGGGTTACGGTTTTATTGATTGATGATGATTAAATAGCCAGTGGTTAAATAATACCTTACTGACGTCATCAACCTCAGGTGAATAAAAGTACTCGGCCTTCCATCTGTCTCGTCCTCCGGCTGATCCGTGGATGGCGACACACAATATATGCAAAGTTACAGCTGGTAGTATAGTCTATTCAAGGCGTAGCGATCAACTCTGTATTTTTTGGCTGCAGTGGGGTTTTCTAGGCAATACAAATATTTCCATAGGTTTCATTGCTTTCTATGCGAGTAGCTGCAGTTGCCAGAGACAGAGTTTGAGTCTGGTAGGTTGGCAGTCCGAGCCGCACTCTGTACGACCAAGCCACACAGTCGGACATGCAAAGTTACAAATGAAATGTCAATTACAAGCATCTAGTAGTCAACTGAAATGACTTGTTGGAAGACAATGCATCTCTGGCCGCGGCTGCCATTCAGCTAGTGCTCTATAGCGTAAAAGTCATTACCTTTCCATTCCATAGCACACATAACAGGTGACTCCATCACTGATAGCACACATAACAGGTGACTCCATCACTGATAGCACACATAACAGGTGACTCCATCACTGATAGCACACATAACAGGTGACTCCATTATTCATAGCGTAAATAACATGACCTCCACCACTGATAACACACATAACAGGTGACTCCATCAGTGATAGCACACATAACAGGTGACTAAATCATTCATAGTGTAAATAACATGACCACCACTATAGCACACATAACAGGTGACTATCATTGATAGCGTAAATAGCATGACCTCCGCCACTGATAGCACACATAACAGGTGACTATCATTGATAGCGTAAATAGCATGACCTCCGCCACTGATAGCACACATAACAGGTGACTCTATCATTGACAGCGTAAATAACATGACCTCCACCACTGCTAGCACACATAACAGGTGACTCTATCATTTATAGCGTAAATAGCATGACCTCCACCACTGCTAGCACACATAACAGGTGACTCTATCATTGATAGCGTAAATAACATGACCTCCGCCACTGATAGCACACATAACAGGTGACTCTATCATTAATAGCGTAAATAACATGACCTCCACCACTGATAGCACACATAACAGGTGACTCCACCACTGATAGCACACATAACAGGTGACTCCACCACTGATAGCACACATAACAGGTGACTCCGCCACTGATAGCACACATAACAGGTGACTCCACCACTGATAGCACACATAACAGGTGACTCCGCCACTGATAGCACACATAACAGGTGACTCCATCACTGATAGCACACATAACAGGTGACTCCGCCACTGATAGCACACATAACAGGTGACTCCGCCACTGATAGCACACATAACAGGTGACTCCAGCACTGATAGCACACATAACAGGTGACTCCATCATTGATAGCACACATAACAGGTGACTCCATCATTGATAGCACACATAACAGGTGACTCCAGCAATGTTAGCGTAAATCACACTCCACATGACTGGAAGACCGGGAAAGCGACTTACTCAAAATGCTACTGCAATAATACTTGAGATTAAGCGTGGCTCTCGCCACAGACAACCTACGAGACGAATGAAAACAAGCCTTCATACATGACGATTTTGATTGTTGCCGTTTTTTACGTTGGTCATTGTGTAAAGCCTTTGTGTCGTCTGCCAAAACCGACAAATAAAATGCACGGAAACAATATAAAACAAAATATATGAAGGCTTGTTTTAATTCTACTTGTATGTACTTTATTCTCCAGAGTCACAGATAACGTCGACTATAGTTAAACGCAACTTTGGGGTATAATGAAACAATAAGAATAACAATAATAAAAATAACGATAAGGAGAGTGATGATAATAAAATATATCAGGTATAGGTTATTGTAAATCAGCTATTCTTCTATTTTTGGATGTCACTATTACAGTATCGCCAGTACAATTTGAACGATCGGCTTTCAAATAACAAGCCAATTGATTGAACTGGGTCTGTGAGACAGGCCTACTACCCACTCTACCACTGAACTGGGTTTGTGAGACAGGCCTACTACCCACTCTACCACCGAGTCCACTCCGAGTTCACAAGCTAAAGATATAGGTAAAACAATTGACTACGTGACACGTATCAGACAGACTTGTCTTACGGTATAACGTCAAGACCGAACACACGTAGACCACCTATCACATTATGTTACACCTTGACCGACAACAGTACTACGTACAGAAAGTAAACAAGAACTGAAAGGCTGATTTTTAATTATTTCCGTTCATTTCGAAGGTCAATCGTGGTTTTTTTAATTATTATTTTTTGGGGTGGGGACTATGTATATAAATAGTGACCAACGAAAATCTCGACAACACGCACAAACGTCAGTAATGAAGTTTTTTTTTACTTTCTGGCTCACTGGAGCCCGGTCATGTGTCGACAGTATAACGTCAAGACATTAACACCTATACACATACTGTCACATTATATCACCATTATAACATCAAGACACGAACACTTATACAAAAACTATTAACTGCATGTCAACAGTATAACGTCAAGACATGAATGCATGTACACAAACTATAACATTATGTTAACAATAACCTTTAGTCTAGGTTTGCAATGTGGTAACAATATTATCTATGTCTACGACCGTATGTGTCCATATATTCTTAGTTTCATGAAGTTAACTGAATGCTTATCACTGCAATATGTAGGCACCGAACCGGTCACTATGAGATGAACTATCTCAACCTTATTAAAAATAAGTGTTGGAATTGGTCTCTGACCGCGTGTGTCTTACGTTCCAAAATGTATCTCTCTAACCGTGTATCTATCATGTTCCTGTGATACACTCTGACAAAATGTATCTCTCTAACCGTGTATCTCTCATGTTCCTGTGATACACTCTGACAAAATGTATCTCTCTAACCGTGTATCTCTCATGTTCCTGTGATACACTCTGACAGCTCTTATCTCCTGTTCCTGTGATACACTCTGACAGCTCTTATCTCCTGTTCCTGTGATACACTCTGACAGCTTATATCTCCTGTTACACACTCTCACAGCTTTTATCTCCTGTTACACACTCTCACAGCTTTTATCTCTTGTTCCTGTGATACACTCTGACAGCTTTTATCTCCAGTTCCTGTGATACATTCTGACAGCTTTTATCTCATGTTCCTGTGATACACTCTGACAGCTTATATCGAATGTTCCTTTGATACTCTGAAAAAATTCCAACAATGTCCTCTTCAAATAAAGGGGCTAGACGACTGACTGTATTATACTCGCATTTCCCGTACGTACTTCCACTCACACCCGTTCCATCACTCAATAGAACAATACTCTGTATACGGGGACCATCTAACACTGGAGCTTCAAGCGACAACCTCACATAGATCTCCGACATTCTTAAACAAGACCTCACAGTCCGGTATCGAACACATGATTTTGTGAAACAGGAAGGTATGTGACTTAACCTCAACGACCTCGCGAAACAGAATGCATATAACAACCACTACGATCTCGCGAAACTGAAAGCACATGACTTAACACTACGACCTCGCGAAACTGAACGTACATGACTTAATCACAACACCCCAAGATCCTCGTTTTATCTTCAGATATGCATATCCATGGTACAGGCCACATACCTAAAGACCCGAACTCATTAATATTCATACCATCAATATTCATACCATTAATATTCATACCATCAATATTTATACCATCAATATTCATACCATTACCAAAGAAGCACAGGACTGTGAACGGTACAGAAAATAGAACAATAAGTATGATGAGTCATAACCAAAATACTACTCAAGATAATACATGTAAGAATATTTTTTTGAAAGATAAAAACACGGAGGTCGGTGAAGAGCAATTCGGTTTCAGGAGAAACAAAGGAACCAGAGAAGCTATACTTAGTATCCGACTATTGATGGATAAATATATACAAGTCCGAAAAAGTATCTATATTTCCTTCATAGACTAAAGCAAGGCCTTTGACAGAGTTCAACATGAAAAATTAATTGAATGTCTTCAAGAAATAGGCATAGATGGAAAGGACATTAGACTGATTAGAAATATATATAGAGAATAGACGGCATGATTAGGGTGTGAAAAGAGCTACTTACCATACATAGAAATAAGAAGAGGGGTAGACACGGATGTAGTTTATCACCTACCCTATTTAATATATATCTACCTATCTATTCGCTAAACCATTTGCTGTATTTCAGCGTCAAGGGTAGAAGAGTTTTCTGGAGATGGACCTCAGGTGTTCTGAGTATATTGTGGAATGTTTTGCCTTTTATTTTGGTGGTCTATCGTTTTCGTGGAAGGCCTCTAGGTCTACCTTCGCTGTATCTATGTAGCACTGCTTGCTATGGTATGCTGTCTGGCGGTAGTTTCCTGATGTGTGAGAACCATTTAATCTGTAGTCTCTTAACATGTTCCAAGATTGGGATGGTTCCTGTTTTTTGTCTAATATTATCATTCCTCATCCTGTCTCTTAGTTGGATCCCCACGATTCACCGCAAACGTGCCATTTCAGCTGTCACAAGTTTGCGTTTGTCTTGTGCTGTCGCTGTCAACGTGTGGCATGGATAGCACAGTGGTGGCATAATACTCGTTTTGAACAGTGTTATTTTGGTGTTTAAATCTAAATTTTTGCTTCTGAAGATTTGAGTCATTTGCCATAGAACTTGATATGCATTACACCTATTGTGTATTTCTTTACTGCTCTTGCAGTTTGTTGTTATATTGCTTCTTAGGTATATGAATTCTGTCACTTTTTTAAGTCTGTGGTTTCCATTATATATATATCTTGGTGTTTCTTTCTGTTCTTCCTATCTTCATTACTTCGGTCTTTTCTATATCTTCATGTTAAAGGTTTGGCATGTTTAATGAAATCTGTCAATTTCTCTTTGTAGTTGCTCTTCTGATGATGCAGCTAGTGCTTGGTCGTCTGAAAATGTATCCTTTAAGTTGTCCTTTATGTTGTTTTATTCCATTGTCTTTGCTACTTTGTAGATGTGATCTATGTATGTTATGAACAATAGGGAGATAGTACACATCACTGCCTCACTCCCGAGCGAATTTGGAAATTATATAATGTATCTGTGCTCGTTCTCATTGACTATCTGCGTATATGCTCTGACAAGGTTTATCAGATCCTGAGGAACTCCATATATCTGTAGCGTTATCCATAAGGGCATGAATCGGACTCATCGGTCGTCTATGAACTCACAAACCAAATTAGACAATCACATATGGTTTTTTTTATACTTGTTCATCACATATATACATTTATTGTTGACCGGCGGAGGAACGGTACTGTTAGCAGAAGTGTAATGGTGGATACACTCAGGGAGAGATCTGAGCAACTATGGGCGTGTCCAGTTTGCAGTGATGACGATCCGACGACTAACTAACTAATTATTTATTGTTTTTCATGACATTATCATCTTCGCTTGCAAAGGAGAAAGATCATCATCATCACCATAGCTGTGCTCTATCCACTCTGTCGAAAGCTTGTCATTGGTCCACGACAGCTAAATATAAGTCTTGGTTATGTTCCTTCGCTCTTTCTGATAGTTGTATCTTCTGATTTAATATCTACACAGAGAAAATCTTTAAATATATAGAATGAATGTCAGGGTTCAAGATCCTTGGGGAAATAATAAACAACCTGAGACATGACGATGACACTGTTCTTTTAGCAGAAAGTGAACATGAACTACAAAGACAAATAGATAAATCAAGTAAAGAATATGGACTGGATATAAACCAAATAACAAAAACTGATAGATTAAAACTCATTGCAGGACAAATAGGTCTCCAAATCAATTCATCAAAAACAAAAATTATGGACTTTACCAATTCACCTAACGAAATTACTTTAAATGGAAAACAACTTGAAAAAGTACACAAATTCTCCTACCTAGGAAGCAAACTAACACTCGACGGTGATGTCATGCCAGAAATTACAACTCGCATTGTCCTAGCATCAAGTGCATTTAACAGACTGTCTAATATCTGGAAGTCAAAGTCAATCAGCACATGCACGAAAATGCGCTTATTTAATTCCTGCGTTATTCCGGTGCTATCATATGGATGTGAGAGCTGGAAAAGCTCTTTATCTTCAGAAAAGAAATTACTGAGTTTCGAGAACAAATGTCTTCGTAGGATAACTAACACCCATTGGAGTGAATTCAAATCGAATGATAAAATCAGAGAGAAGACACATCAACATTTCATCACAGATGTTATCAGAAAACGCCATTGGTTCTATTTCGGGCATGTCCTACGCGCAGACACCAACAGAATGCACCACCAATCTCTTGAATGGATAATTACAGGCAAAAGAGCAAGAGGTAGACCAAAATAAACACTCAGAAGAACAATACTTAGAGAAAGTAAAACAACCAATATTCATAATATTCAAGAACTGCACAGAAGAGCTTTGAACAGACAGAATTGGAGAGATCTGCTCTCTGCCCGCTAACTTCAGCGCAAAAGGAAAATGAATGAAATGATTAAACCAAACACAAAAACCATGATAATCAGCAAAGTCACAGAAGAAGATGTGCTAAACATAAAATACATGGAGAGAAACTACAACATGTGGAACACTATCAATATCTTGGGCACATTGTCACAAATGATGAGAGATGTGGAACAGACGTTAAAAGGAGAATAGGAATGGCTAAAAGTACTTTCAATGACATGAGGAAAATATTACCATCTAAACAAATTACAAACAATATAAAAATGAGAATTATAAAACGCTACATCTATTATAAATTAATGTATGGCTCAGAAACATGGACAATTAACAAACAATAAGATGACATAATTAATGCCTTTGAGATGTGGATATATAGAAGAATAAGGAGAACATCTTGGAAAGAGGAGAAAACGAACAAAGAGGTTCTAACAACACTTAAAATAAAGAACGAATTATTAAAGGAAATAAAGATCAGGCAAATAAAGTATTTTGAACACATGAAAGAACACATTTTGAACACCTTGCTTAGACCTAACTTGAGGGTAATGTCAGAAGGAAGCGAGAAAGAGGTAGGCAGAGACACAAGTCGGAGAGTAGCATCACAAGATGGACTGGTTACAGTCTAGCAGAGTGCACCACCAAAACAAGAGACTGGATGTTGGAGGTCTGTTGCAGCCAACCTTCGAGACAGCACTTGATGACGATAATGCCTTTCTAATTCTGTCTTATAATCCCTTACTAAGGTCACTCATTAAATCTCCTCTCTATTGATGCTAATCTCATGTCTATTCAAATGTCCTATTTCTCTCGTTTGTATTCTTTTCTTTAATTTTTCCTTCATTCTTAATCTCTTTGTGACTTATTTGTCTTATATTCTTTTATATGATTATAGAAACTATGTTACCCCTTGCTCCCTGAGTCAGGTGATGGTATTTTGCTTTCTCTTGTACATGCTTTATTTATATACATATGAGATGTTCCATCGTCGTCTTGGGCGGCCCCTACACCTGCTGCCACAGGGGGTCACGGATACTTGAAGGGCTCACTGAGAAATATTTTAAAGGGGCAAGCATATGTGACAATTTGAACGATAAACAACAGATTTACAACGATAAAATTTAAAAGCCCTTGTGACTTTCATATAAAGTCAATGAACTTATGAACCTGTACGGAGGGGGGGGGGAGGGGCGCACGGAAGTAAATGTGTCACAAAAGAAATCCTTGAGATTAAAAAGCGTAACATAGTTGAGAATCACTGGGCTAGTATGAATGTCATTACCAACAAAGTGAAAAATAAAATAGCAGCATTTGAAATAAAATGTTACGGATATATCCTAAAAATACGATGGACCAAAAACAAGATCACCAATGTAGCCATCCTGAGAGAAATGAATGTAAAGAAAACTGGATAAACAACAAGGTTCTTTCCAGAAAACTACAATATTTTTAGCCATATCAAACGCCATGACAGACTAGAGAATATCATAATGGAGAGAATGATGCCAGGGTGACGAAGAAGAGACAGACCAAGAGAAGATTGACGCAAGGCATCATCAAAGACTACCTGAACATAACAGTAACAGAAGCAGGAAGATTGGCTCAAGATGGACAGAAGTTTTGAAAGACTGTGATGACTGCTACATGCTGTTCAGGGTATTCTAGGGGATGATGAATAATAATGGGGGTCCGTCCCCTCTCAAATGTATACCACAACAAAAAAAAATAACTACCAAACGAACCATCTTTAACAGAATACCCCCCGTGTGTTGCCGGGGCACGAAAGGGGAGCAAAGAATAGCAACACTGTTTACCTTCCACGCATGTCGTAAGAGGCGACTAAGGAGGTTATGGGATGGAGTTGGCAGTCCCATCCCATATAGGGTCAGTGACCCAAAGCTACGCTGAAGTCGGATGTGTCAGGCCGAAAGGCACAGATATCGCAGCAATGCTGTAAACCATGACACACCGTATTCCGTTCTCCGGACTACATCCTGCTAATCTGCAGGAGTTTGAGAACGAACGCAGAAGACGAAGAAGAACAGAATACCAGATACAAATAAAATTGGTATAACATGTAACGAACTGGCATCAATAGTTATAAAAATACGACCCGATGGGAGAGACGTTTGTTTGATCCGAATGGAGATCAAAGTTGAAGATATATACCAGTGTATAAATATATTTCTATATTTGCAATTGTCAGGCGGGATTTCAAATTTAAATCTACCAATGAGGAAAGGGGGAGAGAGGTAGGTAGAGTTCCTCGTTTGCGGGTCATTTAATATTATAGAAGTCATTGCTACACATGTAAGGAAGTGTTTCTAAAAGTGCTTGGCCCATAGGCGGTGACGGAAGATTGAATGTGTGCGTGTGAGTTAATGTAGTAGCCGAGGCTAGTGTGTGATGGAAGTGTGTGTGTTTGTATTTATACGAAAGCTGGAGTTGGTAGCTTTAGCTGTGTCCCAGGAAATCAGCACGTGCGTGAGTGTTTATATATATATGTGTGTGTGTGGATATCAAGCATGAGAGGGAGGAGAGATAGAGAGGGCAAGAGTGAGCATGTCCGACTGATCCCGTTTAAAATGCATTTGTTGACGTCCAAATATATGCAGGTCTGGTCCTAGAATGAACACAAAATGTGCGCGCACATAGTGATATGGGGAGGGGTGGGGGATGCGACGCGGGCACGCTAGGGACAAGCGGTCGACCGTTACATCTGATAGTGGACGCTAACTACATTTATTTACTGTGTTATTTGGTTTCTCTGTGTAAAAACTGTTCTAGCCCACATTCAGTGTAAAGCAGCTCTGAAACTATACTAGACCACATTCAGTGTAAAGAAACTCTGAAACTGTACTAGACCACATTCAGTGTAAAGAAACTCTGAAACTGTACAAGACCACGTTCAGTGTAAAGCAACTCTTAAACTCTACTAGACCACATTCAGTGTAAAGAAACTCTGAAACTGTACAAGACCACGTTCAGTGAGCAGCAACTCTGAAACTGTACTAGACCACATTCAGTGAGCAGCAACTCTGAAACTGTACAGCTGTGTTCGAATTCTCTTATATAACTAGCTATATGGTAGCAGGGAGAAACGTACAGCTAATATCTGTTGCCTTCAAAGCAACAAGGCTACACGATTTTTTAAATTTTATTTTATTAATTTGGTACGGTCCCACGGTGGAGATTATGTGTGTTGTTATGACTGCAGCTATTCATCAACGCACTCCAAGCAAGTCCATAGGTGATCCGATGTCCGTCTCACTAAATCCGTCAGTGTAATGGCCAACAGTTCCAGCTCCGTGCTGATTTATATTTATCTAATGTGTTTCTCTTTATGAGATATCCCGATGTTTGCAGAGATCTCTTTATGAGATATCCCGATGTTTGCAGAGATCTCTTTATGAGATATCCCGATGTTTGCAGGGATCTCTTTATGAGATATCCCGATGTTTGCAGGGATCTCTTTATGAGATACCCCGATGTTTGCAGAGATCTCTTTATGAGATATCCCGATGTTTGCAGGGATCTCTTTATGAGATATCCCGATGTTTGCAGGGATCTCTTTATGAGATATCCCGATGTTTGCAGGGATCTCTTTATGAGATATCCCGATGTTTGCAGGGATCTCTTTATGAGATATCCCGATGTTTGCAGAGATCTCTTTATGAGATATCCCGATGTTTGCAGAGATCTCTTTATGAGATATCCCGATGTTTGCAGAGATCTCTTTATGAGATATCCCGATGTTTGCAGAGATCTCTTTATGAGATATCCCGATGTTTGCAGAGATCTCTTTATGAGATATCCCGATGTTTGCAGAGATCTCTTTATGAGATATCCCGATGTTTGCAGAGATCTCGCGCAGGCTTGAGACGATCATGATTCACACTTTTGAAAATCTAAGATGATGAGGTCCCTTAACGCATTAACTATGGCAGATCAACCCATTCCTGTTTTGACTTATTGACACCGTGGATACTCGCCAGTGTATTGGTTCGCTATTGCCTTCGACCCAGCATGGATGTGCATTCCGTTTTTAATTCAAGCATCTATTTATAAACTTGTTGTTTCTTTATTCTGAAATTGACTGACTGACCTCGCCCAAGCATCCAAATTGAAGATGTCATCCCACTGTTGGTCTCATCCCACTGTTGGTCTCATCCCACTGTTGGTCTCATCCCACTGTTGGTCTCATCCCACTGTTGGTCTCATCCCACTGTTGGTCTCATCCCACACTGAAACCGCCCAAGTCAGGATGTTGACCGAAAAAAGTTGCCCGACAGCACACAGATTTTAGCCCGACCCAAAAGTTTGCACGATGACTCAAATATCACATTAACCAAGTACCTATTTCAAGTAGCCAAGAACAAGCTTAGAATAAATGAGCAATCATTTTTAGATTGTGAAGAAGTCAAACAACAGACTAAAACAACGTATGTAATAGATGGTGGGTTGGCGACAACCTGCACGTTTCCACCAAGGACAACCTGTAGAAAATATATAAATATTCTATAGAACTAATCACCCTTGAAGAAAACTATGGCCATCTGAAATAGCTCCAAAGTAGAAGCTCTACAGGGGCTTGAAGAGTGGCTTCCGACCACAATTAATTGAAGATACCGGCACATGATTCCGACTGGAATACAATGAAGAAAAAGAAGAAATATGTTGGCAATTATTCTTGATGAGGGTAATACAGACATTTTAAGCCCTTTGATATGGGGTATGGTCAGACTACATTGGGAAACCACTGCTTTTTGGAACAGAATTCAAAATAGAGACAGAGCCAGATGAACAGCTTTTTTGTGGTCGACGGCAATCTTTTTGGGTCGGCAGTCAAATTTTGGGGTCATGGGTAAAACTTTTTGGGTCGGTGGTCAATCTTTTGGGCAAAATTTTTGGGTAGTTGTGATATATTTTGGGTCAGCGAGCAACCTTTTGGATCGAGTAAAAATATGTGCCTTCGGGCAACCTTTTTGATTGACGGTCCATCATTTTGGGTCGACGTGCTGAATTGGGCGGTTTAAGTGTGGGATGAGATCAACAATTATTTTATGAGTTCATAGACCACGTCTTGTCTTATCCTGACTTATCCATGAGTGCCGTTAGGCGTCATGGGGGAGTCTTCTTTCTTTTCCTAATTGTGATTTCGCTGCCATAGTGCAGCCTTTGTGTTCAAGTATTTCTCTGATGTCATCTATCCATCTTCGTCTGGGCCTTACCCTATTTCTCTTTTCAGATGATCTTTTATTTAGGCTATACATGGAATGCGATCTGGTTAAATTCTGATTAAGTGGCCGAAACAATGTGATCTTTTGTGTGTCTATGTATTTTTTGCACATTGTTTTCACCAGATTTCTTATAGTGAGATACCAGTGCACACAGTAATTTTAAATCAGACTGGCAGACCAGTAAAATAACAATAATGGTAGGCCAGATTGGTTCCGTGTGCCCTATTTTACCCTTCCCTGACATAAAGCAAACATCATCTGGAGTTTGGTAAATGTGGTGCGTAATAGAAACTTTGCCTGCAATTCATTTTTTGCTTGTTCATTGTAGTGTGGCAAGTGTGTTTTTATGTTTAGTGTATTGTGGCAAGTGTGTTTTCATGTTTAGTGTATTGTGGCAGGTATGTTTTCATGTGCAGTGTATTCTGGCAAATTAGTTCTTGTTCAGTGCGTGTGTGTGCCAATTATTGTATGTGTTTGTCAATTATTGTATGCGTGTGAGTGCTATTTTCTGGCAAAATAATCTCTCTACACTATACTATGATGATTTCTTCATGTGGAAGTCACACATCACTTCACCTTAACAATGATGTTTACCGACTCTGATGATGACTACAATGATGTTTACCCCTGTGATGATTTTTACAATGATGTTTACCTCCTTTGATCACATGTACAATGATGTTTATCCCTTCTGATCACATTTACAATGATGTTTACCCCCTCTAATTATGTTTACCATGATGATATCCCCCTCTGATGATGTTTACATTAAGTAATCATGTTTACCCCCCTCCTTATAATGTGCCGTATTTTGGCGTTTTCCGTGATCTTCGTTGTTTACTTTGTGTCGAATGTCTATTTCTACCCTTTCGGGCATCGATAATGCACAATTGTTTATGAAGACCTGTATTCGATTATCTTTGTCTGCGGTGAGTACATTCTCATAATTGTAGTGGAAGTCACCGACTACTGTTTCTGACATGACATTGCGACACAAAAGGTCATGGTTTATGTCCCTACGCGTCACTATGTGAGGCTTCAAGATTTATATTTATCATTTTTCATATACTTGCCTCTTTCCATATTTTTGCCACTTTCCGTATACTGGTCCCTATCCGTGTACTGGTCCCTATCCGTGTACTGGTCCCTATCCGTAAACTGGCCTCTTTCGGCACTGTCAGAAGCCAATAATAAAAGTTATGAGTAACCTTACATAGTGACGTCGTCTGCATGCCTGTTCCTATCGACACGTCGCAAGATACGAGTCCTGAATAGCCACAGTTAATATATTTTGCTATAACCCCCCCCCCCCCTTCTGTTACATACTTCTTCCTATCCCCATTGTTCCATCTTGTCAAGCATAGTGTGACCTTACTTCTACTAATATTATATTCATGGTTCGATATTTCAGCCAAGCACTCACTGGAACACATTATGTTCTGCAAGTACAGGCAGTCTATTATTTATTGATTGTAGATTGTGTCTCTCACTTGTAACACGCTCTAATCTGCCTGTTATTGGTTATTGTTACATCTCATCCTGTCGGGTAGCTTTTGTTGTCTTCCATTTGTTTATTAACGCTTTATTGAATTCCATTGAATATGCAGTAGCGTAACTGTTAGAGCAAAAGTTAGCACTGAGATCCCTAGTTCTTTGTCTGCGTCAAATATACACGGATACTGCGGATTTGCTATAGAGATCATACAAAAAACGAATTTGTCAGAAACAAGCACCCGGGATTACTAATACATATAAACAGGTAAACGAAAAAAGCTGGTGAGGTTTGGACATGTTACCCGACACGACCCCTTGTTAAAACATTGTCGCATACTGTCAGGTATAACCCAAATAAACCAGTAATCTGGGAGAGGGCAAATGTGATTATGATCGGAATATGTAAATTAAAGTAGGTACGAATACAGGTAAAATGTCCGAACAATAGTGGAGACTCGAAGCGACGGAGAGTGGTTCGAACAATAGAATCAGATGTGAACAATAGGAATCAGATGTGAACAATAGGAATCAGATGTGAACAATAGGTAGCAGAAGTGAACAATAGGAAGCAGATGTGAACAATAGGAATCAGATGTGAACAATAGGAATCAGATGTGAACAATAGGACGCGAATGTGAACACTAGGAATTTGTTCTCATGACAGAAAGTGATGTGCTGTGCAATATAAAAAGGTCCAAATAATAGTCGCAGATCCTAATAATAGTCTTAAGTCCAATTTATATTGGCAGATAAAATTATAGTGGTTATATTAGTTTTGATGCGAATAAGTGTCATCTTTGCGGATCTGGCTCACATCCAGTTTGCAGCATTATGATATTTCTACAATAATAAATCCTTCGATGCTTCTATTTTATATTATCCAGGTATCCCCATGTCACATCTGATTGAAGCAACCGTCTTTATGTTTATGTCTTATTTATGTTTACAAGTAGCTTAATTGGTCCTTGCAGTACTGAAGCCTACTGACACTTACTAATGTTAATGTTTGTGGTTCTCAAGGAATTTACATACCTGTGCAGTGTGTATTGTTGCTGTCTGCGTGTCGATCAACCTGTCCCATATTAGCTTGAGAATATAAACGTTGTAAATCTTGACTAAAATCGCATCTTCTTTAGGGATACGGTGTGGCCGAAGTCGGAAAACGTGTTGAAAATGTTGCGAAGCAAGCAGGTGTTACCTTAGTGGACCTGGTTCAAATCTCTTTTGCTGCATTATGGTTTTTTATAAAATAATAATAGTATGTTCGAATAATAGTGGCAGGTCCTAACAAACGGAACATACCAGTAGAATTAAGTCCAAATAAAAGGAACATACCAATAGAATTAAGTCCAAATAAAAGGAACATACCAATAAAATGAGGTCCAAACAATAATAGGGAATGGTAGCAATAGAAAGAACTGTGTCTCATTAAAATGTTCCAACCAGCATATTTTATGTGTAACACTATGTCACTATTACAAAATATTGACAAATAACTCAACTTGCGTTGTCTTGACACAAAAAGGAAACAAAAAATAGTGATACTACTTATACCTGCTATGTATATCGTAGGGTGTAACTAAGGAGATTTATACATGCTATGTGTATCGCAGGGTGTAACTAAGGAGATTTATACCTGCTATGTATATCGCAGGGTGTAACTAAGGAGATTTATACCTGCTATGTATATCGCAGGGTGTAACTAAGGAGATTTATACCTGCTATGTATATCGCAGGGTGTAACTAAGGAGATTTATACCTTCTATGTATATCGTGGATATACCAGATCGATTACATGCTGTTGACGTTAGATGTAGCCATCCTAATTCTTTTCTTAAGGCGGATTACCGGACTTTCCACTGTATCAAAGTCAGGTTTTTCGCCGTCATAACGTTACTCGTACTGATTTGGCCGTCAGTTCGTTCCCAGCTCGCGTGTTGTATCTTCCTGGCCTGGGGGTCTCACCATTAGATCTGTGAGTTTCTTCGATGCAGGCTGTCATGATTTCTTGGCAGTAACATTCAGTAGTTTGTCATTGCTTTCTGAATTCTCTGGTCACTTACCAACCTGTCCCTGGTACGCCCTTGGCCCGATACCGTGCCTTTCGGGTCCCAGCCTTTGAAGTCGTAGAACAATTTGATCCTCCGCCCTCTCCACCGGCGCCCCTGTGTACTGAAGGAGGGGAACATCCTCCTTAAGAGACGCTCTACGTATTTTAGCCAGCCAGTCAGAGCTGTTGCCCGACGGTTGCGCTGCCATACACATGCAGACACGAGGAACCATACGTGAGCTGGATAGGAGTTGGGGAACCAAATATGATCCAATCCTTCCTCCGAGGACATAGTGTCTGCCTCTCACCATGAGGTACTACCCCTTACACACTCCAATTCCACCATCCCATGAATGCATGCGGTACCAATATTGGCAACTCCTCGTCACACAGTCTATATGACTGCATGGCTTCATCATACATCACTAGACAGATAATAACCCACACAGAAGAAATATAGTTTATTTAATGTCACACACAAACTATACAAATCCACGCAAAGATGAAAGACGTAAAGTGGACATCAAAGAAAGGAAATTTAAAACTTCAAATATCTGCAGGCAATAACAAGATCACAAGTAAAGTGGTACTAGAAGATAACATTTGGAAGAAGCACAGGTATGAGCAGCACTTCAGGCTACCGACATTCATCAATTGTAGCCATTCTCATATAGTACAATAGTATATACCAGTGGGTTACATAATATTGCTAGAACACAATAACTAGACAATTGGAGGACCGCAGATCGATTTAGAGGACCACATAAAGATACTGTCTTAAGCTGTTTAGAAACTATGAAATGAAATAAAGATACCGAGACATCAAAAGAGGTGGTCTGTTTTTGTTATTTTATTCGTATTTGTTTGACCCAAAAATTATGTTGTTAATCTTAAAACGCATACTTAGTATTTATTTAATTGGGGGGGGGGGGTCCAAACTGAATTGGGAACAACATGGAAGAAAATGTTGAGACCTAACTATCTCAATGACAGCAGTGTCTGACGCGCTCAATGACAGCAGTGTTTAACGCGCTCAATGACAGCAGTGTCTGACGCGCTCAATGAGAGCAGTGTCTGACGCGCTCAATGACAGCAGTGTCTAACGCGCTCAATGACAGCAGTGTCTGACGCGCTCAATGACAGCAGTGTCTAACGCGCTCAATGACAGCAGTGTCTGACGCGCTCAATGACAGCAGTGTCTTCTGACGCATCGATTGATCTGCAAGAAAATTGCATAATGGCCGGAAGTAGATATACAAGTTTCAAAAGAAAATGATAAAGAAATAAGGATATTCTTCTTCCTCTTTCGTTGGTTTGTACTGTTTGTATCTGCAGTCTTGCTTCTTTACTCGTTCAATCACGTGCCGTGGTGTAGTTTCGTCTTACAGTTTCTTGTTCTTAATTAAGTTCATGTTCGTGACATTCCTATGTCATATTCCATCTAGCAGTTTCTCTGTCTTCTACTGTCTCATCTTTCTTTCTTTCCGCGTTACATAATGTTGAAATTTTCATCTAATCATATGCTTTATAATTCTTGACTGTCTGTCTATAGCTTGTGCTATAGATTTTCCTTTTACTTCAGCATCTATTGGTGACTTGTGCATCTGGATAAAATGTAGAATGTCAATAACTATGGTATGTTCATCATTTTTCTCAAATACAACATCTCAGTTGCCTCCAGTTCACTTTGAGCTTCATTGTTTACCGTCGATGCTTCACATCCGTAGAAAATAATTTTGTGGGGATATTGACTCCCTAGCCCTTCTATTTGCATATAGATTGAGAGTGCCTTATTGTTCAGATGTGTCTCTTACTGGACGGCTTTTTATTTATTTTATTTCATTTTCTTTGTGGTACTTAGTCAAAAATTGACCTATGAGATGCAAAGTTAACATTCACTGGCAATAAATCAAGGATATGGTATTCAGAATCAGGGATTAGTAATTAAAATTATCCAGGAATGTACTCTTCACTTCATCATATATATTCCCCCTAGGAAATTTCTAGGCACATTATTCCTGTAAGTTGCCATTACTTTCGTGAAGGAACAGCTGCTAATCGTAGAGAGAACACATTCATTCTCGTCAGCCATTTTGGCGGAAGTTGATGTTACTTATCATAAGATGACATGAATACGTCGTTGGAAAATGCAGGCCGCGTGGCCCAAGATAGAGAAGTGTTCAGAGAGTTCATTGGGAAGACAACATTCTGAAGAGAATACATCACATGACAATCTCTATTTAGTTTCACTCCAGAAAACTTTACTTTCACAATTGATTTCTGGGTGCAATGACTTTCCATATTTATAAAAATAATTTTAAAAAAGTTCTACATATGTTTAAGAACGTATAATAGTTATTTTATAGCTATTTAAATGCAGTCCGGCGTGCATTTTGAGATGACACATTGTAATGTAAATCTCACCCGAGTGAACACTAGGACCTGGCATTCTAGTTCAGACTTCTATGCAAAGAATAAGGTCCTTGTCTTTTTTTCCAGACATGTTGTAAGAGGCGACTAAGGAATGTTGAGGATAAGGTGACAACATATCACCTGTTAGAAAATCACCGTTGTCACTGCGCGTCTCGATGTCTTACGTTGATCTTCTGTCGGATAGTCCCCACTGATGACGAAAGATGAAGGCCATCGGACACTACACTTTTTGTGGCAGGCTGCTAGGTGACGGAGACATTTTGGCGTACCATCACTGCATATGAGTCAAGAAATCTGACAGAAGAATGATTTGGCCCACAAAAATTTGCTGCGCTCCTGGCAGGACGTGATCAACTTTTGGCGCTGTCCCACTGGAATGCCTACCCTTGGGGGTTAAAACATGTATCCTTAAACCACCCTAGCACAACCATGCCCCTGAGAAAACAAACCTTATACGCGTTCGGGTGTCAGCATAGTTACACAACTATGGAGAGCTTGTGTTTTTATAAGAAAAACTAAGCCCTGTAAAGCGCTATCTAATCACAGCTAAGTAAACAGTCCTCCTCTCTTCCTCACTATATATATATGCTGTTGTCAATATCCAAATGCTGGAAAGTAGTAGTTCTACTCTTGACAACACAATGCCATTCATAAAGAAGTGCAGTTTTTCTGAAGTTGACTTGGTGATCCATACATTAAGCTGATAACTGTTAAGGATGTCTGTATAAGTTTTTTCATGACAGTTGATAGGTAAGAGCAGTCAATAAAGAGGTGTTTCACTGTTTGTATGAATGACAGCAGTGTCAACAAATGAGTAGTTGCTGAAGTTTGATACAGCTCAATTGGCTACTGACTCTTGCATTTCCTGTTCGAAACTGAAAGATAAGGGATTGTTTTATCCTGCAGAGTTTGTTTATGTTGTCATTGTCTTTTGGCCGTGTTATTTCACTAAATACATTTCGACCAGTCAGCTCATTAGTCCATCGGTTCAGCCAGATTTCCCTGGTGTTGTTTCTGAGAATATGTTTAACAAGGTTTGACTTTGTTGTTTTGATGTGCTTCTTTTTGCAAGTCTGTCTGCTACTTCATTACATCCAAGGATCCATTGCATGGTCGCACTAATTGGATATGCAGAGATAAGACTGTGTGCTACTCTTGCCTATGTGGAGGATGTCTTGATTTTCATATGGGGTGTGTTTTAAGTGCTTTCAAAACATAAGTGGAATCTAAAAATGACTATGTCTGATGATTTTTGTTCTATGATATCAAATGTTGGTATATTAAATCTATGGCTGTCTTGATGACATCAGCTCTTCATAATTTGAGCAATATTTACAATATGAGTCACAGAACTCAGGCAGATCCATCAGGGTATCGTATATGGATGCCATATCCTGCAAAACAGCTGTCCTTGAAAGCCGATCCACTAGTCTATGTCTTGATCGCTGATGATAAGTACTTTATGGTTTATGGGGCCCATGTCCTCAGGATTGTTGGTAGTGTTCCCTTATTGGCTGTGTGATCTAGTAATTTGTTCGGATAGTTGGTTGGTGAAAATTCGCCCGGGCGGGGGGGGGGGGGGGGTTCGGGGTATTTATTTTCTAGTTCTCTCTCTTGTGGTAGAAGGTGTTTCTCATCTTCCTCCCCGGATATATCCAGTAGAGACAGTTGTTTTAGTCTTTTTTGTTGTATATCGTGTACCTTTCTATCGCTTCCATTCGTGTTCTGATGTCCATCCAGCTGCTCTACATTTGCATCCATCTCACATGCTGTTGTGGGTGATGATCGCATCCCTCCACAGATTAGTCTCAGAGCTTGGTTCTGCATTCAATTCAATGATGAGATAGCAATATTGTTCACACTGGTCTCCATTGCTGATCTTACATAGCCGAGATATAGTTTTCGGAGAGTCTGTCCGCCCCCTTCCTCCAGTTTGTACTAGCTAGTCTCTTAATGAGATTTAGACATTATATATATATTATATATATATATATATATATATATAAAGAGAGACTTGTGGTTGCCTAATAGTAAATCACAATCCGGGGAGTCAGCCATTAATACTATAAGATATACTAACATTTGCTAATGGTAGTGAATCTGCTTCTGCCGCACACAAAAATGATCTTCAATGCTTCTATATTGTATTCTTCCTTTACGCATGTCACATCTGAAGTAACCTTGTTTATGTTTTGTTTATGTTTACAAGCAGGCATACTTTGGTCATTGCAGTATTGATGCCTTCTCAATACTGGTCTCAATACTTACAGTTATTGAGGCCTTCTGGCACTTACTAATGTTAAATATTTGTGGTTCTCGGGGAGTTTATATACTTGTGTGTGCAGTGTGCGTGTAGCAGGTGTTGTCTGTGTGTCGATCGACCGGTCCCCATATTCATAGTAGCTTGACAAAAATCACATCTTCTTTTTTTAGGGAAGCGGTGTGATCAAAGACGGAATACGTGTTGACTCAAGTTGCCTGGCGAGTAGGTGCCATCTGAGCGTACCGGGATCAAATCTCGTTTGATGTATGATTGTTCTGAAGTACATCTATAAATATATGAGCACATTTACGGGGTCATGGTCGAACATGGACATGGTTTCCAAACAATCGTAGATCAATCGGTTACACTTTGCACTAGTAAGGTATAAAGGGTGCTTAGACATACAACAACAGCTAAAAACCAATGTCCTGCACGGGATATACTTCAATTATATATTTTTTTAAACTCCAATCTACAGCTTGAGAAGTATTGGTGAATGTAGTGTGATGTCCCAATCTACACCTTGAGAATTATTGGTAAATGTAGTGTGATGCCCCAATCTACACCTTGAGAATTATTGGTAAATGTAGTGTGATGCCCCAATCCACAGCTTGCGAAGTATTGGTGAATGTAGTGTAATACCCAAATCCACAGCTTGATAAGTATTGGTGAATGTAGTGTAATACCCAAATCCACAGCTTGAGAAGTATTGGTGAATGTAGTGTGGTGCCCATATTTTCGTGAGGAAATGCATACCTAGGAAGACGTAGTCATCGTCACCTACGCCGTCTTTACTTTCTCAGAAGTTCTAGTACCCATTTCGTTACACTTTAGATTGTGTAGTCTGAGAGAGAAAGAGAATATTCATCCTCAACTGGAATAGTCACTTTAACTGTCTATACTTTGATATGAAATATGCAAATGATATAACTCTATGTGATCTTGATTTCGTAGAAGACGACAATATTATTAAATCCAACTCATCAAAGGGAAAAATAGATGTTGAAACGACTTTTTCATTTACCATAACACTTAAGGTGAATGCGAACACACAGATATGACGGTGAACACTTGCAAGATTAACATCCAGAACTTTTCCTACTGAAATTTTAAAATCAATCTCACAGAATAAACAACTTATAACATTGATTCCTTGTTCTACTTTGGCAGGAAAATGACACAAGATGGAGACACAGCGATCCGGCTCTTTGGCGGTGTGTACAGTATGTGTCTGTGGTGGTGAGTACAGTATGTGTCGGAGCGTCCATAGTACCGGGTTCGAATCCCGCCGCGGACAATTGTGCAGGTCAGAAATCAATGGTAAAAGGCTGAACGTACTTAAAATGGTATTTAACGTATTTAATATGTGCATAAAATCACTACTTACAACAAATTCAGGGTCATCAGTTATATCCTGAAGCATTTTTATGAAGAGACACTGAAATATACTTCTCAACAAATACCTGGAAATCCAAAACAAGTAAATATACCAAACGAGGACTAGTTAACGCCAATGTAATATCTGTATTTACATGGCTACAAAAGCTGAAAAGTAACAAAGGCACTGGAAAATACATTAAATTTATTTGAAAATAAATGTTTCTAAAAAACTTTTTGTCTGGAAAGAATTTAAACAAAACAAATAACAGAAGACAACAAACATCAATATTTCGCTACAACAAAATGAAGAAAACAACGGAAGTATATCAGACGTGAGTGAATGAAAACAAACTACCATTGCAGGCATTGAAATTGGTACCAGAAGACAAAATAATGAGGAAGACCGAGAGAAACTAATATAAACAACGATCAAGGAATGTATGACTATGTATCTCAGCACGATGAAAGAACTAAACACAACACCACATCACTCAAACTGAAGACCACTGGTTGTTGCCGTACTTGGCGCTGAAAGAACACGCTTTTTAGACATGAAAAGAACATGAAAGAACATGCAGCTGAACTGTCAGATGAATAACTACACGTTTTCTTCGCCACTGGAAACCCGATTCTATAATTAAAAGCAAAGTGCTAAAAGTTTAAAAAAATTTAACAACAAACAATTAAAGAATACAAATCATAGTCACGGGTTCATAAAAACGCAAAGAAGGTTAGACATCCACGTTAATGATGGGAAGACTAGTGTTTGTAACGCTTTAACAAAAGGACTTTGTTGTAGTCCACACTCAAGTCTTTGTTTCCCTCCCACGTGCTAAAATCTGAGAGGACTATCTGGCTTCTGCATCAAATTGCTGGAATAGGTTATAAATATCGTAGGTCCTGTCGCTAGTTACAAAGAGGGGAAGTGGAAACATTATTTTTTTTGTTTAAATTAAGCACTCGGTGTGTTAAGGATTTTGATTAGTTAAACATTGTTAACATAAACAGATATACTGCAGATTTAGCGACCAGTTCACAAAAGATGACTACAGAGATTTGAACAACTTTAACTGCTGTGCGAAACACACATACATACAAATGAAATAATCAGCTATTTAGAATGGGTTACTGTTGTACGAATATGTACATCGCTGTGACAATGCGTTTTAATGCGTATTTCCAGACAAAGCTTTCCAGATAGATGTAGTGGAATCCCTCTATAGCGCATCCTTTACTAACAACACTTTTCTAAATCCTCAATTATATTTATTCTATTAATGTTTGTACTGTATATAACGAGTTTCTGTTATTACACATATATTCTGTCGGTCCAGACCACGTTGTTATAACGGGATTCTACTGTTATATCTAGTGATCTGTGGTCCAGGAATGTGACCAAGAGATTCCAATGTGTATGCCCAGCGATTCCACCGAGATGTTTTAATTATATTTAGCGCCGTGACAACCAGCGTCCAGTCTAATACCAAGAAAAGGCATAACTCAAAACACTAGCGTCCTGTGAGTGGGTCTAATTTACTAGCGACCATGTAGGTGGGTCTAATTCAACCATTAGGACCCTGTTGTATCACGAGGGTGAGACTAACTGAACCACTTCGACTCTTGTCTTATCACAAGAGTATGGCTAGCTCAACTACTACGGAACTGTCTTATAACAAGAGTACGTCTATCTCAACCACAAAGGTCCTGTCTTATCACGAGAGTATGTCTATCTCAACCACTAGGGTCTCATCACGAGAGTATGTCTATCTCAACCACTAGGGTCTCATCACGAGAGTATGTCTATCTCAACCACTAGGGTCTCATCACGAGAGTATGTCTATCTCAACCACTAGGGTCTTATTCTATCACGTGAGTATGTCTATCTCAACCACTAAGGTCTTATCACGAGAGTATGTCTATCTCAACCACTAGGGTCTTATCACGAGAGTATGTCTATCTCAACCACTAGGGTCTTATCACGAGAGTATGTCTATCTCAACCACTAGGGTCCTATTCTATCACGAGAGTATGTCTATCTCAACCACTAGGGTCTTATCACGAGAGTGTGTCTATCTCAGCCACTAAGGCTCTATCCTATCACGATAGTATGTGATCGAAATAAAAAGGCGACAAATTCCACAATATACTGTGCACACACGAGGACCATCTCCTTATAACTCTTCTATCCCTGACGCTGAAAGGCAATAAAAGTTCGTTAGAGCGTTCCACTAAGACAAGACAGACTATCACTAAAACAGGGGGAGGGAGTTATGATTTGTAAACAAGAAAACATACAAATTACAACACACAAAATATTTTCAATGTTTCAACCAAACGGTCTTTATCAAGATACGCACAAAACATCAAAAGACGACGAATACAAATAAAACCACCTACGAGACGAGAAGTTAAAGTTGACCCAATACGACAATCAATATAAGGTAATACTGCGTGAAACGTAACAACAATTGTACTTACGTAAAACACAATTTTTTTAGAGCGTATGTTTTCTTGTCTCCACCCCCCCCTCCCTCCCAGATTTAGTGATATTCCTTCTTGTCTAAGTGGAAGACTCTAAATAACTTGTGTTTTATGTAAGTAGAATTTTTGTTACGTTTCACGTAGTATTACCTTATATTTATTGTCGTTCTTAATAACCTGCAAATTTGTTAATTAGCTGTCGGACACATATATTTGTCTTGTTTTCTATATAACTAATTTTTAGCAGATGTATGTAGCGCGTGTTTTCAAAAGTCTGATTCGTTCTTTCTCTGTCTGCATTGAGTATCCAACTTTCATATTCGTATAAAATTATGCTTATCACTAGAGATCTGAATAGGTCTATATTTACTGCAATATTGATATTTCTTTTCCAAATCATATTCAACCTTGCCATCAAGAATCTTGGCATAATCTCACTTCCCGAGTTACAATTAGCACATATTTGGGGCCGAGAATTTGAAAGGGGTAACTTCCTCAAGTTTGTGACCGTTTACTGGACATTCCTGGTATCTTGCTGGGGTTTCACTAGTCCACAATATCTTGTTGTTATCAATCCTAAATTCCATGTATATTTCCGACTCATCATCAAGTGCCGTCTCCGCAACGAAGGTTGGCTGCAACGTATCTCCAACATCTCCTGTCTCTTGTCTTGGTGGTGCACTCTGCTAGACTGTAACCTGTCCATCGTGTAATGTTACTCTCCCACTTGTATCTCTGCCTACCTCTTGCTCGCTTCCCTTTGACTTTACCCTCAAGTAAGGTCTTCAATAGGGTGTCATGTCTTTTAATGTGTCCAAAGTATTTTATTTGCCTGATCTTTATTTCTCTTAGTAGTTCTTTCTTCATATTAAGTGTTTTTAGCACCTCTTTATTTGTTTTCTTCTCTTTCCATGATGTTCTCCCTATTCTTCTATATACCCACATCTCAAAGGCATCAATTTTGTCTTCTAATTGTTTATTTAGTGTCCATGTTTCTGAGCCATACATTAATATGGAATAGATGTAGCATTTTATAATTCTCATTTTTAACTTGTTTGTAATTTGTTTAGATATTAATAATTTCCTCATGTCATTGAAGGTACTTTTAGCCATTCCTATTCTCCTTTTAACTTCTGTTTCACATCTGCCATCATTTGTGACTATGTGTCCAAGATATTGATACTGTTTTACTTGTTGTAGTTTCTCTCCCTGTATGTTTACGTTTACCTCCTGTTCTTCTGTGTTTTTGCTGATTATCATGGTTTTTGTTTTTTGAATGTTTATATCCAGTCCATATTCATTACTTGATTTATTGACTTGATCTATTAGTCTTTGTAGTTCATGTATTTCCGACTAACATCTTCTAACTTTGAGGTGAGTTTGTATGGCCCAATGAAAATCACGAAAATAATCAAAAATAGCATCACGAATGAAGTCCTGTTTACGTTCTGTTGAGAGGTCTATACTGGACCCAGTGAATGCTACATAGTCCGGGTGTTTTCAATAACGGGGGAAGGGTGAATATTGAGGAAAGAATGACTCTCTGTGGGTCAGCTAGAGGTTACAAAAGAAAGCCTAATTGACAAGGGCAAATACAGTGAACAATCTTTGTGACCACAGAGTATTGCAGCCTAGGCTCCAGAGAAAGGCACGTATTGGCGAAATAAAACTAGGTCATTAGCAATACACCAATGATGAAGTCAATGACTCCCAATACGATAAATTTGGTGGGGTGGGTGGGGTCGGGGTAGTAGGACGGGGATTAGAGTGGAAGATACACTATTGTAAACGACCAACATTTGTTTATTAATATTTTACTACAGATTTTAAAGTGAATTAAAAAATGGAACATCAAATATGTACGAATAACAACACAACATAAGAATTGGTAGCACATCTATTCCTGATGTCATCAACCCAACATCATTATTGGCCGTAGTGATTTTCTTGGCGGTATTTACGGTTAGTAGTTTGACACTTGTCAACTTGTCTCAGAAAAGTTATGAACATCAGATGGCAAGACAAGATTCCAGATACCACTGTCCTTGATAGAGCTAGTATCCCCAGCATTGACACTATCCTGATGTAGACACAGATTCGTTGGCAGGTCGTTTGGTACGTATGCCAGACCATCGTCTGCCAAAGATACTTCCCTATGGTGAACTGGAGACGGGTACACGATCTCAAGGTGGCCAAAAGAAGCGCTACAATGACTCGTTAAAGACCTCATTGAACGCATTTTAAATAGACCAAGATACATGGGAAGAACTTGCACAAAATAGATCTACATGGCCTTCTACAATCAAAAAGAGCGCATCATCTTGTGAAAAGAGGAGAAATGCAGCAGCTCAACAGCGGAGTTAGAAAGTGACGGATAGACCAAGATCAGTCTGCAGTGATCATTCCATACCAGAACTGTCCAGGGACATTTACAGCTTGAATAGGGCTCATTAGCCATCTACGAACTCATAATCAAGAACATAACTCAAATTGAATTTTCAAAAGTGGATGTAACAAATGGTCATCATCACGTGTGATGGACGAACAACAGTTTGACACTGTATAATATATATATATATATATATATTACCCATAGTCGTAACGCTCGATAACAGTTACCATGTTCTTCCGACAGGCCGACGCTGTGCTTGAACTAGTTACGGGCACGGCGTGGGTGGGCGGAACAGCAAAGAAAACTGTCGCAAGGGCCAGAGATGTGCCCTGATGTCGACGTCAGTTTCGGCGGGTTTTGACTCGAAACACCATCGAGTCGAATGGCTGCTGGAAAAGAGGGTGGAGCACTTATAGGAATGCCCCACGTGCTGTGAGACCAGTTTTCTAAACAAGAAGAATCAAGTAGTATATATATATATATATATATAAAATGTTCAAAAAAGAAGAACGGACACCGCATTTAAAACGTGGATTTAAATTTTTGATAAATTTTGAAAAAATGTTGAAACCACACATTTTTTCAGCATTGTCAATTGTTCATTAGGTATGATTGGAGATGGATGTGATTTAGTGATGAATCATTTTTGTGCTCCAGCTACAGAGTAGACGGAGTAGAATTTACTGCAGAGTCTGTGACAGGCCACTTCTATGCCGATCTGCCACTGAGCCAATTTGTTGATATCGCATCCAAAGGCGACCAACAGTGCTTCTAGCCACATGAAATTATCTGGCCACTATACTTGTGATTGTTCAGTCTGAAAGTGTTCAATAATTTATTATCGTATTTCTGTAGTGAGATGAGCCATACTTGTGCATTGAATTTTCAACTGAATTTATTCCGAGGACGTCAATCTTGTATAGGCATTCAATGTTCAGAGAGTTTTATGTTCAGTAAGTTTCAAGGAATTCACGTGAACCTGTCAGTAGTTATTGCCAAAAATGTTGTTTGACCTTGACCTCTTGTTTTGACCTTGACCTCTTTCATGACCTCACGAACCATGAGTTGAATACAATTCAGGTAACCACGAGAAGTTAATGACCAGGTAAGCACAGTCGATATGTTGAATAATGTCCAATTAGCGAATACCTCATATGAAAGTAACTCCACAAAAGTTGTGTTTCTTATTTTGAACATTATATATATATATATATATATATATACGGCATCTCTCCACGGTATGTTTGTATACAAGATGTCATACTATGTTTATATCTTATGTTTGCATAAAACGTGTCATATCTCATAGGAGATTATCATAAATTACTTCACCAATTGTTCTATGTTACTACTACTATAACTTTTTTCTATGTTACTACTACTATAACTTTTTTCTATGTTACTACTACTATAACTTTTTTCCCCTAATTTTTGACTATGTAGGGATATTTTGTCTGGTATATTTTCTCTGGGAACATTTTGCCTGGGAATATTTTGTCTTTTGATATTTTGTCTAGGGACATTTTGTTTTGGGAATATTTTGTTTTGCGGATATTTTGTCTGGTATATTTTTTCCGGTATATTTTGTCTACACTTGACACAATTCTGAGGTACAATACTGTACGGAATCTAATACTTGACACAATTTTGCGGTACAATACTGTACGGAATCTAATACTTGACACAATTGTGCGGTACAATACTGTACGGTATCTAATACTTGACACAATTGTGCGGTACAATACTGTACGGAATCTAATACTTGACACAATTGTGCGGTACAATAATGTACAGAATCTAATACTTGACACAATTGTGAGGTATAATATTGTACGGAACCTAATACATGACACAAGTGTGCGGTACAATGTTGTAAGGAATCTAATACTTGACACAATCGAGCGGTACAATGTTGTAAGGAATCTAATACTTGACACAATTGTGCGGTACAATACTCTACGGAATCTAATACTTGACACAATTGTGCGGTACAATACTGTACGGAATCTAATACTTGACACAATTGTGCGGTACAATGTTGTAAGGAATCTAATACATGACACAAGTGTGCGGTACAATGTTGTAAGGAATCTAATACTTGACACAATCGAGCGGTACAATGTTGTAAGGAATCTAATACTTGACACAATTGTGCGGTACAATACTCTACGGAATCTAATACTTGACACAATTGTGCGGTACAATACTGTACGGAATCTAATACTTGACACAATTGTGCGGTACAATACTGTACGGAATCTAATACTTGACACAATTGCACAGCTACTATCGACGTGTTTCGCTTTATCAATTTCTCGTTAACTCAACAGAGAGGTACAATAATATTAAAAAAACAGGAGAACCGTTAAACAATGCTTATGTTTGTGGCTGTCTGCAGCAGCTAATTTCCATCCACATCAACTAAGAGGCTTGAGCAAAACAGAAATTCCTGTTACGTGAACACTGTGCATAATCAGGCTACAGTAAAAACCAATGTGCAGAAAGTAAACATGGCTGAAACGCTGATCATTTATTTCCATGAATTTCGTTGGTCGCCCTTGGTTTTTTTGGCATGCGACTGCAAGTATATAATAGTGACCAACGAAAATCACGACAATATTACAATCTATAAAAAACTTTGGGGTCTTTGTTACCTCTAATATTTTATGGTAGTGTGTCCTGATATAGCCTAATTAGACTTTTGTCGTCCGCTGGTTGAAAGGGCCACGTCTCTCCAACAGAGAGACAAACTAATTAACTATCTACCTACCTACCTACCTATCACGACAATAATCAAAAACGTAACGAATGAAGGCTTGTTTACTTTATGTAGAGGTCTTTATTGTCGACAGTCTCGGAAATGTGTTCTAGAATCCAGTGAGTTTGAATAAATATAAATATGTAGAGAGGTCAGAGGGCCAGAGATTCCTTATAACAGTGATTCTTAAACATTTTCTTCCGCCGAAGACGGATGTGTCGGGCCATTGGCGCAAATAAAACGGCGACACAACGCATTTCCATTCTCTGGACTGCATCCTGCTGGAAATCTAGTAGTACTGCTACAGGAGAGATCCAGCAGGAGTTTGAGAATGAACGCTGAAGAAGAAGAAACATTTTCTAAATAATCACACAGTTAATGGAGACTGATGGATTTCATCACAGCGTTAATTGCCATACATATCAGGGCTACCGGTGTATATTTTGTTACATCGTTAATTACCGCATATATCAGGGCTACCGTGTATATTTTGTTACATCGTTAATTACCGCATATATCAGGGCTACTGGTGGATTTTGTTACAGCGTTAATTGCCACACAGATTACGGCGACTTGTGGATTTTGTTGCAGCGTTAATTGTCACACATATCGGAACAACTGATGTATTTTGTTGAGTTAATATATATATATATATATATATATATATATATATATATATATATATATATATATATATATATATATATATATATATATATATATATATATATATATATATATATATATATATATATATATATTTATATATTGGCAAATAATTTAAGAAGCTGTTCACAAAACGGCGGTAAAAGCTTATGACACATGTGAAAACAAAAATCAAAACAGATTTGAGGCTAACTAGTACTTACTTCAGCTTTTGATCGACAGAGCAAAGACAGTTCTACCACACAACAAAGAAAGATCAACAAGAAATACTCTTGCTGAACTGAGACAAGCTAGAAAATAATTGAAAAAGGCAGCCATACAATATGTGGATGACTGCTGGATGTGTGAAGATATTCAGAATTATATTGACAAAGTTAACATCAGAGATGTGTATGAAGGTATAAAGAATGCCATCGATGGAGTGTGAAAAATAGTGCACCTCTGAACAATGTACCCGGAGACATCATCGGTGATAAAAATAATCAAATGGAGTAGAACGAAATCTAGAATTCTGTTCTAAATGAGACTAAACTAACAGATGATGTCTTTGTCTATGGATGATCTACCAACTCTTACCCACCTGAAAACACCCAAAACTGTAGCTGAAATTAACGATGCTTTTATTGAACAGGCGTACGCATTTGGTTGTGTCTGTGGATCTCACCAATGGCCCACTAGACATACCATCCATGCAACAGAAAATCTTAGTGGATGACATGCCGTTATATTGAGGTTATCTTCTTAGAGAAGTTTCATGGCACGTCATCTATACAATGATGCTTTTATTTTGTTGTTGAAACGTATATCATGTTTACCTGAATATATATGTATGCACCCTCTGTGGTTGGGATGGAGCCAGAGATGTACTGTGCAGCATTGGGGAGGAGGAAACTGAAGCACTGTTTTTTCCTATGGCTGAAGCCCATCATAGAGGCACAGTGACTCAGGACGTGACAATCCTTTTTACAGCATAACCAGTAGTCAATTGGTGGCGGGGAATGAGCACAGTGAACCCTTCGCTACAGTGGCTAGGAGCAGTTCATAGGTTGAAACCTACCTTCCTGGAGGTGTGATAGTTATTCTCTGACTCTGTCCCGGGGTGGGCCGAAAATCCACAGACTTTCCAGTAATATAATGCCATTTAATGGCATTAGGTCAAAGGGCATGAGCCCATGGACCGCTGGATCAGCAGCCAACCAACCAACTAACCATTGAACAGCTTTCTATCAAGACACCTGGCGAGGATGGAATTCCAAATGATGCCATCAGGCGTGAAGAGACATACCTGTACCACAGCCCCATCAACTGACAACATTGTGTTGATTTGAAGGATAGCCCGTCCCACGGGATATTCAAGAATCAAGCATTATAACTTTATACAAGAACATGAGGGAAAGAGTGACTGTAACAACTATAGAGGAATTACTTGGCTCCTATTCACTGTTGGCACAAAGTTTACTAGAATTGTGATGTGAAGAATGCAATTTCTAAGTGATCGGGCTTATCCTGAATCACAAAACTGTTGTCATGGAAACCAATCAACCACGGATATTATATTAGTATTCGTCAATAACAATAGAAATGTCGTGAACTAAAGCATTCACTGTTGTGGCTTTCATTGATCTTACAAACACATTCGACTGAGTAAGCCAGGATGGGGCTTGGGGGGCTTATTCAAAGCACTAAAGAAGATCCGCTACCCCCCCCCCCCCCAATCAATCCTCCTGAGTATAGTTGTGTGATTTCACACAGGTATGAAAGGTACTAATCATGGTGTTTCATCAGCGGAATTTATGAGTAAAACAAGGCTGCATTCTTACCCTGGTAATCTTACGCTGGTAACTTTTGTAATCTACTTCACTAGAAACTTGTTTTTCGAGACTAGGAATGTGGTATATTCACCCACTGTCGTACAGATAGCAACATCTACAAACCCACTGTCGTACAGATAGCAACATCTACAACCCACTGTCGTACAGATAGCAACATCTACAACCCACTGTCGTACAGATAGCAACATCTACAACCCACTGTCGTACAGATAGCAACATCTACAACCCACTGTCGTACAGATAGCAACATCTACAACCCACTGTCGTACAGATAGCAACATCTACAACCCACTGTCGTACAGATAGCAACATCTACAACCCACTGTCGTACAGATAGCAACATCTACAGCCACTGTCGTACAGATAGCAACATCTACAACCCACTGTCGTACAGATAGCAACATCTACAACCCACTGTCGTACAGATAGCAACATCTACAACCCACTGTCGTACAGATAGCAACATCTACAACCCACTGTCGTACAGATAGCAACATCTACAACCCACTGTCGTACAGATAGCAACATCTACAACCCACTGTCGTACAGATAGCAACATCTACAACCCACTGTCGTACAGATAGCAACATCTACAACCCACTGTCGTACAGATAGCAACATCTACAACCCACTGTCGTACAGATAGCAACATCTACAACCCACTGTCGTACAGATAGCAACATCTACAACCCACTGTCGTACAGATAGCAACATCTACAACCCACTGTCGTACAGATAGCAACATCTACAACCCACTGTCGTACAGAATAGCAACATCTACAACCCACTGTCGTACAGATAGCAACATCTACAACCCACTGTCGTACAGATAGCAACATCTACAACCCACTGTCGTACAGATAGCAACATCTACAACCCACTGTCGTACAGATAGCAACATCTACAACCCACTGTCGTACAGATAGCAACATCTACAACCCACTGTCGTACAGATAGCAACATCTACAACCCACTGTCGTACAGATAGCAACATCTACAACCCACTGTCGTACAGATAGCAACATCTACAACCCACTGTCGTACAGATAGCAACATCTACAACCCACTGTCGTACAGATAGCAACATCTACAACCCACTGTCGTACAGATAGCAACATCTACAACCCACTGTCGTACAGATAGCAACATCTACAACCCACTGTCGTACAGATAGCAACATCTACAACCCACTGTCGTACAGATAGCAACATCTACAACCCACTGTCGTACAGATAGCAACATCTACAACCCACTGTCGTACAGATAGCAACATCTACAACCCACTGTCGTACAGATAGCAACATCTACAACCCACTGTCGTACAGATAGCAACATCTACAACCCACTGTCGTACAGATAGCAACATCTACAACCCACTGTCGTACAGATAGCAACATCTACAACCCACTGTCGTACAGATAGCAACATCTACAACCCACTGTCGTACAGATAGCAACATCTACAACCCACTGTCGTACAGATAGCAACATCTACAACCCACTGTCGTACAGATAGCAACATCTACAACCCACTGTCGTACAGATAGCAACATCTACAACCCACTGTCGTACAGATAGCAACATCTACAATGTCTAAAAGTTGAAAGCCTAAACTAGGATAAAGTTAATGATGCAATTACAACACATACAGAGAAACTACAAAACTTACTATCTGTCTTTTCTGATAATTGTCATGAGTGCACTAAAAATCAGCAAAAATAAAGCAGGAATTATGATGCAGTTTGTCATCACTTAACTGCAAATTATCATCTATGGTGATAAGCTAGAGGTAGTTGATCACTTTACATATCTAGTATACACTTTGCAAATCAGTCAACAATAAATTATCGCTGTATAAATAAATAAGCACCAGGATTGGCAAGGCATCAACAACAATGACCAGATTAACAAAAAGGATTAGCTTTATGGAGAATTACAGCCTGAAAAAAGATCTAAAGGTCGACCTCTATTTCCGTTCAAAGATGCAAACGGAATATGTACGATAGTGATTTATACGGAAACATTGGGACAGGATGTGCCGTGGATTGTGTTACATGAAGGGAAAATATTGCGAATGATATAAAGCCAAAGAAGAAAGTAACAGCCGCTGATTCAAGGCTGCTCGTCTTCCTATTTACTCCTCTTCTTCTTCCGCGCTCAGCATTCTTTTGGTCTTGTTAGATCTTCAGGCCAGTTACCAGGACGACGTTTCTAGTCTTCTCGATGTCAGAGCGTCTGCTCAAATGTTGTAGCCTCAGATCAGCCAAGTGTGACTATGTCTTGCCTCACAGTTCTTTGTAATTTGGACATTCTTGGAGTATGTATTTATGGGTCTGTCACTTATTCCATGTATGCCTGTTCCGCATGAACATTCATTTGTGTGGCCACCATGATGCGGTACAACTGGCCCTGTAGTCTGCGGTGCAAGAGATGATGGTCTGTTGTTGCCTATAAGTTTGTGCATGGGACTATCTTTCTTCCACTATGATGGTTGCGGCATAATGTCCTAGCCTCACAGTACGACAGAGGATATATATATATATATATATATATATATATATATATATATATATATATATATATATATATATATATATATATATATATATATATATATATATATATATATATATATATATATTCATTTATATATATATATATATATATATATATATATCATTTATATATATATCCTATATATCAGTATTATATGAAGATTATGTCAATGTTAAATCAACATTAAATTTGGTTAAGTAAACATGTAATTCTTACGGTAGCATACGTTTATTTCAACCACAGAGCTTTACAGCAATCAAATAATAGTAGATGCCGCAGTTCTGCTAATACAGGCATCGCGATATTTAAGTATTAAATCATGGTTAAATCAGTATTGTATCAAGACTATATCATTATTATATTAAGACTAGATTAGTATTGTATGAAGATTAAATCAAAGTTAAATCAGCATTATGCGTGTCATGTGACGTGTTCTCTCCAGATTGTTGTCTTCATCTTCACAATGAACTTCCTGAACCCTTTTCTGTCTTGGGTCATGCGGCTTGCATTATTCAACGACGTATTCATGTTATCTTTAATGTCGTCAGTCCATCGTCTTTTTGGTCTGCCTTTCCTCCGCTTCCCAGGTAATAACAATTGTTATTGAAGATATGTCTGACAGATAACGTTGTTATTTTAAGACAACTCTGACAGGTAGCAGTCTTATATCAACCAGCATTATATCAATATTAAATCACCCCTCATTCTATAACAATTAGTCGGGTACTACTTTTACACAAAATATAGGCCCTATATGTCACCATCTAGAACACAACCATCACTATCATAATTAGGGGAGTACCGGATTTCGGCTCCGGATTCGGTAAATCCGGAATCCGGCCATTTTTACAAATCCGGCTTCGGCTCCGGTCCAATTTTGCCGGATTTAGGCCGGATTTGTGTTGCCTAGTCACGTGAATTTTCTGTAAATGTTTCATAAGGCCAAGCCGAATTTTAGACAACAGCAAAGTAGCACTTAACGGTTTACTATTTCTCGCTGATGTAAATAAGAATTGTAAGAAATAAACACTCATTTTGAATTTTAATGGTGCATTACTTTATGCGTTTGTGGGACTTGAATATTTCGTATTTTTGTAAATTTCTGTGGTCTTGCCGATAAAATAAAATGACATCAAAATCTAAGTCATACAGCGCCGTTTGTGATTACTTCAAGGTTAAAGACGATGATTCAGCGAAGGTATAATGTAAGTTGTGTGACAAACAGTTATCGCATGGACGATCAGACCGCTCCAAAGACTTCTCAACATCATCAATGCAGACCCATTTAGGATCGATGCACAGGGAAAGCTATGACAAAATGATGGAAAAGAAAGCATCACCGGAGGTCAGTGTATTGGCGTGGCGACCACATGTATGATGAATCCGTGTTTGCACAAAGCAAGCAGCAGTACCCAGCAGTCAATTGTGCAGGCATGGGACGTGGCCAAACTTTGGGACATCAACTGCAGTTGTGTGCGCGTGATGGTCTTTTGAGTCTAAAGTATGTTGCTAACATCGTCAGTAATAGAAGACAATTGGACATTTCAAACATTCTTCTTCAGCAACCAGTCGTTTTCATGAACTTCAAAATGAATTAAACCTACCAAAACATCAGCTTATCCAGGACGTGACAACACGATGGAACTCAATGTTCTATATCCTACGACGTCTGTTAGAACAGCGGGTCAGCATCAGCCTGTACTGTGGTGAAATTGATTCGGTAACTGAATTAACAGCACAGCAGTGGGCAGTCACGGAGAATGTAGTAGCTACTTTGTCACCATTTCAAGAACTTATGTGATAGTATCTGGTTGCAGAACCCTTCACATGCAGGGGGTTTCACAGTAAGAACCCTTCACATATAGCAAAAGATGGACGGCGTGAAATGCAACACATTGAATGTTTTGCTCTTGTGTAAATGTTGTCACTATGGATGCTAGTAGCACACCATGCAAAGGTGTGTTTATCTAAGAACGTGTCAAGCGAAGATAAAACAAACGTGTGTTTTTATAGGAACGTGTCAAGCTGTGATCAAGTGCAACGTTTGTTTACCTAAGAACATGTCAGATAATAGACAGACGGGAATCATACCAGGTAGAAGCTTCCTGGTTGGTCTGAGGCAACGTGGGTTTATTGTAACCAGAAGGATCAATTTCTGATTGGCCAGAGCTTTTCCTCTGGGGAAATGAAAGCTTTTGATTGGTTGGAAGTTTCTGGAAGTTTGGAGAAACTTAGGAGTGGAGGAGGAAGAAGGATTGCATTATCGACTGCCGAGCAGGGCGGTCGCATTTTCACTCCTGAGGAACAGAGTCCCCGGGACAGTCCAGAGAGTTAGTACTTGTCTCCCCGGAGAGACAAGTCCCTTGTTGAGTTTAACAACTCCGACTTGAAATAGAAAGAAAGTTAATCCACCAAAAAGTGAGATTAGTAGTAGAATAAGGAGATGGTCTATAATCTCATTAAGCTTATATTATAACGTGTGCCTAATTCCTGGATGTGCTAGAGTAGTTTGTGAAATCTTGGCATTTTGTATTGGTGATGTATTATACGTCACGGAGATATCAATTACTCCAGAATTTAATATTGATTTGTATCATTGGCTTGAGGTTTATATTAAACGACATTTTGTTTCTGTAACAAGAAGTGCCTCTGTATTTATTGAAGCCCAGAAGAGATCTACATGGTTACCACACATGGTTACACATGGTTAGACTCCTACGAGATATTACTGTTACACTTACACGTGAAATAAGTGCAGCTCAGGCATCAATATTTGTTGTGATCCCATTAGTGAAAACACTCATGACTTTCCTCCAGAAAGAAGGTAGTGATGCTGGAATCAAAACTATGAAAGTAGCCCTGCTTGAAGCTGTTAGCAGCAGATTTGCGGACATTGAATCTAACAGCATTTACACCTGTGCTACACTACTGGATCCTCGATTCAAGCTGTGCTTCTCCAAACGTGGCAGAAGTGATGCACCAGCCCATCTGATGTTACCAGCTAACTCCATTATTGATTTAGCAAACACAGTCAGTGCACAGGATCCATCAGCTAATAGTAGTAGTACTAGTGTTTTGACTTCTGTTAGCACTGCCACACAGTACCAGTCCAGCCTATAGAGCTGTGTTGACACAACTGTCGCGGAAAATCCCACCGCAGATCGTTCTGCAAGTGCCGAAGGCAACAGCATTAACACTGAGGTCACACAGTACCTGTCAGAGCCACTTCAAACTCGACAGTCAGATACAGTTTCATAGTGCCATGCCAATAAGCAAAGATTTCCAAGTCTGGCTAGATTGGTGCAGGCATTTCTTGCACAACCACCTACAAGTTTGCCATAGGAAAGGCTGTTCAGTACTGCAGGAGACATTATCACTGACCACCGTAGTAGCCTTGTACCACAGAATGCGGAGACGTTGATTTTCCTGAAATACAGCTCGTCCCTTCTTGACTTGAGAGTTCAACTTCACAGTCATAATGAAGACTGATTGACTGAAATAGTGAAATTACTGAATGAATGTATTTCAATAAATTCAATCTGTTCAATGTACTGTTGTTGTGAGTTGTAACTCAGCTGCCAATTAGCCAACTGAAAACAATGTGAAAACTAAAAACTGAGAACTAAAGATTAAAATTACTAAATTAGCATTATGTGCTTATGTATTATGTTTCATCTTGAACTTAATATTACTTATTCTAATGTAAATGTAATTATTTTACATTAAAATAATTTAATATGATTATCATCATTGTCATGTCTATCGTAATGAACTGCAGTAATGAACAGTCGAGTGACTCCACTCACCTAAGTCAAGTGATGTAGTACGCTATTTAATATTTATTTTTTTATTTGTAAATCCGGCTCCGGTTCCGGCCGGATTTCACTACATAAATCTGGCCAAATCCGGATCCGGCCGGATTTCAAAAATTTGAATCTGGTACAGCCCTAATCATAATACATTTATTGTAACATGTAACAGTAGAAGACAGACAATATATCATAGACCACATCCAAAAAAAGCCCATTGTCACCTAATTTATGTCTTATGTGCTATACAAACCACACCCACCACCTCACCAAACAACTCACTGTATAATCTCTTTGTCCACCTACAAAGATTTATTTAAATCCTCCATTTCCGGCGTTTGACTCCACCACCGCATCCGCATCATTTCCATACGCTTCTAATTGGTTTTCCCTATCAAGCACTTATCGCTCCTACCCTTAATCATAGTTGCCATTTTGGTGATTTTCGCGCCGGATCAGGTGCTTTTTCAAGTCAACCGATGTCCAATTTGTTAAATTTTTTTTTGTGTGCACGCACTAGTTAAGTGTTTTTCTTTTTAAAATGTGGTGCTTTATAAGGATTTTCGTTATTTTCGCAACTGACATAACAAGGGTCCTTCTATCTACACACAAACCCTAGCACTCTGCAGCATAACAAGAGTTCTATCTACACACAAACCCTAGCACTCTGCAGCATAACAAGAGTTCTATCTACACACAAACCCTAGCACTCTGCAGCATAACAAAAAGCTCTTGTATCTACACATACAAATCAAAAGCAAAGTAATATAGCCAATGACGAATAAGCATTGTTGTGAAGAATTGTTATCTAGTCGTGATGCATGATACCACAGTTGCTGGTGTGCCTCTCGACCTGGTATATCCGACTTCAGCACATGTTCTTGTTTGGGCAGGACTGTAGTCGCTGTAGAATCATAGTTTCAAGCCTCTTTTTATTGGTTTAAGCGTCATCAGGGAGTTGGCCTCGATGGGAAGCTTAGCTGTACAACAAGAATATTTAGGACATCCCATTCATGAACGACTGGAAAAGGCAGAATAAAATGAAACCACTACATTCCATCGTCTTCGTTCATTGTCAAATACCTGCAGATTATCAAAATGTCAAATACCTGCAGATTAGCAGAATGTCAAATACGTGCAGATTAGCAGAATGTGATCAAGAGAACGAAATATGTTGTCCCACGGCTTACAGCTTCACCATCATCATCAAGTGCTGTCTCCGCAACAAAGGTTGGCTGCAACAGACTTCCAACATCCCATCTCTTGTTTTGGTGGTACACTCTGCTAGACTGTACCCTGTTCATCTTGTGATGTTACTCTCCCACTTGTATCTCTGACTACCTCTTGCTCGCCACTCTTACCCTCAAGTAAGGTCTTCAATAATGTGTCTTTTAATGAATCCAAAAGTTTATAATAATTCTTTCTTCACATTAAGTGTTGTTTGCTTTATTCTCTTTCCATGATGTTCTCCCTATTCTTCTATATATTCAAATTTTAAAGGCATCAACTTAGCTGCGATATATGCGCTTTTCGGGCTGACACATCGGACTTTAGGCAGCCATATTGGTCACTTTAACACTCTATGAAAAGGGACAGTCAACTCCATCCCCCAGACCTTTCCCAATCGCCTTTTTTAAGACATGGTTGATAGGTAACATTGTTATTTCAGACATGGCTGACAGGTAGCATTTTTATGTAAGACATGTCTGGCAAGTATTATTATTAAGCATTACTATTCATAAGTATTAAGTATGTCTGTTCTTTACTCCACTTTCAGCCTCAACAACATATGAGCGAAACCCACTCTTACGGATTCCGTTCTGTTCCTTTGTATTTATATATTTCAAAGCAATTGCCTTCTCTTGTTAGAACTGTCGATCTTACCCGTTACCTCATACAAATACCATAGAAATTTGTCTATTTGTACCATCAGTTATCAAGCACAATGTACATATTTTTTTAAAGTTCTAATACAATTGTGTACACGACAGGAAACATTTAAATTCAAGTCTAACACGCCCATTACCATGCTAATTTCACATTTGTTTCAAAATACCACACTAAAAGCATCCAATTTCTGAAACCAGTGTTAACTGCGGACACCCACCAAGCATCACATTTATATCTGCAATTTTATTTGAGCAGTTATACTGCTGCCAGCTTTTTTTTTATATTATTATTTGCAATTGGCCTGCCATTAACCTTCATCATATTTTTTTTTAAATGACTTGTATCCTGTTATTAATAAAGTTACATCGTACCAGTGAGTTGAGAGCCTGTAGTTATTAATAGATCATACGCTGGCCAGTAAATCACTATAAAAATATGCGTGTATCGTGTTAGATGCAGTGCATGTATATACGCACGTTTAACGTAACTATCAAAACATCACATTTAAGGATGTTCGCATCTGGTCTATGCAAGCACACCAACAACTAGTGCGGTAATATAGCCAAGTAACCTCTCTGTACAGATACAATTCTCCCTTTACTACTTTCAATAAGAAGATCAAATAATAGAAAGTATTATAGTAAATATACAAGTACAGAAATGTACGTTGTTTTTTTGTAGTCATGTGGGAATTTCCGTATTCTGCACTAGTGCAAGCGTATGTGCACTTAGTCCTTTTTGAATAATGATGATTGTGATAATGTGCTGGTGTTGACGATGATAATGTTTATGCTAGTGATTGATGATTATGCTGGTGATGATTGTAGTGATGATAATGCTGGTGATTGATGATTGTGATGATGATTATTGTGATAATGATGATAACTGATGATTGTGACAACGATGCCGATGATAATGACATTGTGATAATGATGATCAGGATGATGATGCGGTGTTATTCATTCCAGCCACTCCTGACTCTATGCTGTCCTTGTTCACAGACCCCGTCAATCTTGTCTCCGCAAGACTAGCTTTGTCACACGGATGTCACTTTAAAACGGGTTTGATTTTAATCAAAATCCTTATCACGGTTCTAGTCGAGCCATGAAATGCGTTGTAGCAAGGTTTACGAATTGGCTGCGATTTCTGCGCCTAGTAGCCACTTCGACTTAATCCAATCCCTTCTCAGAAAAGTTTTGTGTGCTGATGTCAACGTAATTTAACTTGGCTGATCCGAATTTTTATTGGCTGGCGACACAAAGTATCAGCCAAGATCAGTGACGCTGTAAGCGATCAGAGAGCAAGATTATTGTAGAGAATGACTAGATCAGCAAATCCGTTGAGGTACTTTGATCTATGGAATGGGACAGACAAATCTAGAGCCAAGCTTTCATTTTCAGTCGCCTCGTATGACAAGCGAGGCAGGTCTAAGTGTTGCTGTTATTAGAGCCCGTCAATGTACGAGGGGGGGGGGCGGGGGAAGAGAGATTAAATTTGATAATATAATGGTATAGCATTTTATCCATCGAGCAATTCTGTTCTTCGTCCTACGTTCTCAGGCACATTAGCAGGGGAACGTGTTTTGTTGTCGTGGTTGACGGCTTAGCTGAGATATAAGCGTGTTTCGGCCGGACACATACAACTTCAGCAAAGATTCTGGGCTACTTTTACCATCTGTAGGATGTGACAGCCAACCCCCCTCCCCCAACTTCTTTAGACACCTCTTACGACATGCATAGCATGTTGTCATTCTTTGCTCCCATTTCGTACTTCGATAACACGGACGGATAGTGAAATTCAAAAGTGGTGAAATTGTAATTTAGGAAACCAATAAAATGAATAATAAACGACATAGCTGTCTGACAAAAGCTATAGTGCATTTAGAATAGGCTGACCAGACGTCCCCTTTTTCTGGGACTGTCCCCTTTTTGGAGCTGGTGTCCCATTCTCCCAATGAAACTCACAGGGGACGATAAATTGTCCATTGTTTACCATTTCAGTCCCGTTTTCTCATATAAGTATGACATGACCGCAGAAGTTCTTGAAACTTTGAGCGTCATAATTTTTTTCAACTTTATCTCATGTCATATCGAATATTTGTACAAAATGGGAGATTACCCTCGAGATTATATTATATAAAACATATTTCCCGACAGTTACCATTCTTTACAGGATGTTTACATAATACTCTTCTGAACTCAATAAAGTTTTAGGCGCTAAGTCTACTGCAAGATGCCGAAAAGAAAGTGCAGTTTCAGTAGAAACATCAAAGAGAAATACCCCTTCTTGAAAGAAGAGACGCCACTAGCCTATGTGTAATGTACTGTGTCATTCCGTGTTTTCCATTGACAATGGAGGTCGTTATATAAACAGCACTTACACTTAAAGATGCAGAAACACAAAATGATAGTCGCTGCTAGCAGTTCATGCCAAGGTGTCGCATTATTTTTTACAAGAGATGAGACAGGGCAGTTAACTGATGAAAAGTAAGCGTCTAGCAGTCCAAGAAGCTCTATTTGCATTTCATGCAGTGAAACATAACATTTCCATGAGATAATGGATTGTGCATCTGTTGCAATAGTTAGAAATGTATTTGAAAAGAAACTTACATATGGGCGAGCGAAGTGTAAATCAAATCTAGTAAATGTCCTAGCACATTTTGCAATGCAAGAAATAGACATAGAATTGAAAGAAGCGAAATACATTTCAGTTATGGTGGACAAATCAAACCATATGGATTTGAAGTTGATACCGGTCCTTGTTATGTATTTTTTTCCGGATTTGAATCAAGATGATAAAGTTTCAGAACATAACTGGGGAAACAGCGGAACCGTTCTTGAACATTTTGCAGAAACATCAATTGACAGAAAAGGTTATTGCATTTTCTGGAGATAATTGTAACACCAACTTCGATGGATACAAAAGATCGGGTTCCAACAATGTAATTGCAAGACTCAATATAGTCTTTATAAAAACATGATTCATGGTATTGGTTGTGCTGCTCACATTGTTTCCACGATGGTGTTCAGACTAATGCTGATATGTTGCAAGTCGACAATGAAACAATTGTGAACAAGTTTTCTCAGTACCTTCATATTTACTCGGTGAGAGTAGAGGAATTGAAGAATTGCTGTGAATTGTTGGAAGTGTTCTTGGAAGTATGAAAACTAGAAGGTTATTATTACCGCCAGCTGTGAGTAGGGTTATTGATATGTATAATTAACTCAAGTCTTATTTTCTGTCACAAGATAAATGTCCTACGCTACTGAAAATATTTTTTAATGATCAGAATTCATTACTTTGGCTGCATTTCCTCCAAAGCCAGATAAAAATATTTTCTGCAACAGTAATGAAAATAGAAGGGGATAATATTTTGGCAACTGAAGTGGCAGAAGAACTGGACATGCTGTGACAGAAAGTAATGACGGAAAAATTGAAAATTTCCAAGCACTCAAAATGACATCAATTATTTCTAAACTTAAAGATGAGGGTGATTTTGATGAAAAAGAGTTCTTGGACTACACATATTTATTCTGCAATACTTTCCTAAAATATTTAAATACGTAGATTTACCATTACCAATCTTTGAAAGAATTTTCCTGAGCTGGAGACTCTATTAACTTGGTCTGATGCTCCAATAAGTTTAAAAGCCATCAGTGACGTTGATAGCAATATCCTGAATATTATTGATGAAGATGAACTATTCAACGAAAAATCAATAATAAATAATATTCAGCAAGATGGAAGAATGAAAGGACACAAACGCTGAAGTGGATATAAAGTGGTGTATAGTTTTTAAAGGTAAAATACACACAGTACAAAAACATAGTGATAGTTGTTGGATTTGTCATGGTAATTCCAGGAATCAACACAGCTGTGAAAATAATTTTTTCACTGATAACTTCTTTGTGGACGGATAAAAAAAACTGTTTAATCACTAAGACACTGAAGGCAATGATGGTGATAAAGACGCACTATAAGACTGTTTCATGCACAGAATTTCACGAGTGTATCTCTAGAGATGTGTGTGTCATGTGACGTATTCCTTCCAGAACGTTGTCTTCCCACTGAACTCTCTGAACCTCTCTCTGTCTTGGGCGATGTGGCTTGCATTTTCTAGCGATGTATTCATGTTATCTTTAATGTCGTCAGTCCATCGTCTTCTTGGTCTGCCCCTTCTCCTCTTCCCATGTACTCTTCCCTCCATTATTTGTCTTTCTAAACAGTTATGTCTCTTTATATGACCAAACAGGCGTAGTTTTCTTTTTGTTATTGTGTTTAGTAACCAACACTCTGGAATATTCAGTGTGTTTATAATATCTGAGTTTCTGATTTTATCCTTCCATGATATTCTAAGTATCTTTCTGTAGCATTTCAGCTCGAAGGCGTTGATCTTCTTTGCCGCTGTTTTACTTAGAGTCCATGTTTCACAGCCGTATGTTGCAACCGGAAAAATAAAAGTACGTAACATCAGCACTTTCGTTTCTATTTTGTTGTTTTTCCATATGTTTTTCAGCCGTGTTATTTTGCAATATGCCATTGCCAATCTCTTCCTTATTTCTGCCATGCAGTCTCCTGCACCGTTGATGTTTGCTCCTAAAGTAATGGCAACCTACGGGAATATTGTGCCTAGAAATTTCCAATGGATTAACCGAACTTTTTCTCTCTAGAGATGAGGAACTTTTAAAACAAATAATTTCCTCACATAAGTATGTGAATGATGATGATGATACATTGCTGTGCAGTTCTTTAGTCATGTGGACAAGACTTATTTCTGTATGTTATTATGTCATAATACTGTTATGTCTATGCTTATAGTCAATAATACACAAATGCCATATATTTTGCAAGAAATAATTGTCTGAAATACTTTTAAAATGTTAAAGATAATGCGACAACTCTATAATACACCTCAGTTATATATTATACGTGAACAATAACTTGTTTAAATATGTTATATACCGTACTAATTGCATACTACTGAATTTTTATGCTGCGCGTTCCCTTTTTTAAGGTTGGAAACGGCTGAAATGTCCCATATTTTGGTATAGGAAATCTGGTCACCTCGTGTACACGCACCGTGATCGTATACATATATAACACCTGTTGACTAAATGGAAATCAGCCTTTAAAAATGACTCATTTGAGCTATCCCGTGATTTTCACTGGTTGCGATTATTTTTGTATAATTGCCAACACCAATAAAGATGACAACCTAAAGAACCTCCTGAGCGAACTTCTTTTTGCAGACGATCAAGCAATAATATCAACATCAGAAGAACAACTACAACAGCATATACATAGACTCCACACAACATGTAGACTTTAACATAATGATAAACACAGAAAAAAACCAAGGTAATGTCAATTGTAAAAACAGAAAGAAACACCACAATTTTCAGCGATAACCAACAACATTTACAGCTGGAAGAATTTACTTATCTTGAAAGTATCGTGCCATCAAATGGGAAAAACACTAAAGAAATCCCACATAGATTGAACATATCATAACAGATCTTAGTGCAGATGTTTCCTATTTTCAAAAACAAATATGTGAAAATGAACACCAAAACTGCACTGTATAAAATGATCATTATACCATCACCATGCTACCAATGTCAAACGTGGACACTAACAACAGAAGATAAAAGATGTGTGTCACAACAGGAACTGGCTTTACTTAGAATTCTCGGAGTAACAATAAGAGACAGAATCAGAGATGAAAACAGAAGACTAACAAACACAATGCTAATCCTGGAATACATTAGAAGACAACATATTCAGTGGTTTTTATATACTTCCATTATTTCCATCAGAAAGTGCTCCTAAAAAAATATTGCTATACAGACACGATATATACGTGCTACAACGGCCATAGTGATCACTTGTATAGAACAGGAGCGGCTTCAAGTGCTAATAGCCCCAAACTCTTCCTCCTCCAACTATTCTTCTATTTAGCCCTCACTTGTGGATCATAACCGCATAACACGCTCACCAGCTTTACTTTTTCCACCTTCGGTGCCTAAGAAACCTCATGGGAGTACGTTGGCAGGATCGAGAACATGACACGGAAATCCTTCAATAGCATCTATGCCCTGCTGACTAGGTCCCAGATCCGATGGACTTATGCCAGACAATTGCCTTCTAAAGAGATTATTCTATGGGGAGCTGTGCGATCGTAAACGTTCGAGTGAAGGGCAGAACAACTGCTTCAATGATAACCTAAAGAACTCTCTTGATCACTCAGTTTGGTAAACCGAGATCACCGCTGGCATCAGAAAATTTGAAGAAGAGAGAACATTTCGGGCAATTTACAAGCGACGGAAGCGAAAGGACAAATCCGAAAACTCTCCCACTCGGGACCCACTACACTCATACGTGCACTGCAATAGAACTTTCCTGGCACGAATCGGATTCATCGTGCACAAATCCAAACCAAATTTGACAATCACAATATTTTTTACTCCTACTCGTTCCTTTTTTTTTGTTTTGTTGCCATGCTCATTTTCGCTTGCGAAGGAGGAACATCATCATCATCATCATCGCTATACAGACACGGTATATACAAAGCCCGATATAGGTCATGCAACATAAAGATAAACAGAAATAAAAGAATCATCGAAAACAAAAATATATGTAGCACACAAAAAGGTCGTCTCCATAGAACTATTCTGCCGCTGACGCTTCAATGCATAAAAGGGTATAATACAACATATAAACAATAACAAATGAAAATCACGGGAAACACAAGAGTCATGTTATAACGCTGTTAACCAATTTGGCAACAGGTCTTATATGTCCATGGACGCGAGACACACAATGTATTTGTGAGTAATACTGTGTTTTAAATGCTTCCAAATCATGCACTTTTATCAGTGACTATACCACGCTACACTCTTCATTCTATCAAAGTGTGTGGCGCAGTGTATAATTAGCATCCCGTACATTTTAACATACAATTTACACAGTAACGTCTGCTGGGTAGTCATGTCCGCTATTGACATTAACTCAATGACCCGAGAAAGTACCTCTTCATACTACCTCGCAGACATACAGTAGACGCGAACTGTCGATATTTACGTTCATTGAGTAAATTAAACACAAGACATATTGAACTCAGTGGCGATAACAACCTGAACCAATGTGGAACGGAATCTCTCGCTACAGAAACCAACACAGTAAGATCATTCGTACTATTGTGCAACACTTTGGCTTCATTGTAGAAGTTTATCATATTCGATACGTCAGTTTTCAGAAGACATTTTGAGTTTTCAGAAGACATTTTGAGTTTTCAGAAGACATTTTGAGATCAATCGTGGTTTCCCTTGTGAACAGTGTGTTTTAAATCTCATGACGTTAGATATTCATCTAATATCTCGAGGACCTATGCACTTTTGATAATGATTTATTTTTTTTTGCATATGTTCTTACATTTGCTATAACGTTATAATTTATATTTGGTAATTGAGTAATTTGGTAATTGCTACCCATTTCTTAAACCGGTGAGCTTATTTGATCGTCGTCGACAAAATCTTCGTTTGACCATTGTCTTTCCCCAGGTGAATGATTGTTGATCGTATTCACACTTGCCTTTAAGCGTAGTGGTGGGAGCTTAAGCTGTCGTTCATCCAAGGCCAGATGTGTCGCCGTTTGACCATTAAAGTGTATAATTTAGTGCAAGTTTATTTAACCCTATTTGAGACATGCAGATATATAGACTAGTGGTCCCCAACTTTTTGCAGGCTTTTACGTGATTGGATGTCTACATACAAAATGTGGGACAGAACCTTCTACAAAAACAATTTGGGTGCTTTCCAAAGTACTATGTTCCTACAGCGCCGAACACATCGCATAGGGCAGAAACCAGCGCTCTTCAGCGAGAGATGTAATTCTACTCTGTGTAATTTGTGTATGTTGTTGAGACCCATAGTCATACCCTCTTTGGTGGTTGTTCTGTGATGAGTCTCTCTTCGTTTTCCTTTTTTTTTTTTTTTTCCATTTTGTACCCATTTTAATTCTTGTAGTGTCAGTCTGTTTTCATTCATACTAACTACATGTCAGATATGTCCATCGTTTTCTTTTTATTGTTCTAGAAACAACCAAGCATTTTTTTTAAAGCACTGCATACCATTAAAGATTTGAGTTTTTCAATATAAAAGAAAGCTCCGGAGAAGGACCACCACTACACGAACGAAACAAACGATAATTCGCTCGCAATTTCTGCTGATTGAAACCAACAGACACTTGTAAATCTGCATTTGTTTACCTTGATATTTTCAGATTATCTTATTTTATTCCAATGTTTTATTTCTTACTGTAATAACATGGCTCACCCTTGTGTTGCCGGGGCCCGAAAGGGGAGCAAAGAATAGCAACACTGTTTACCTTACATGCATGTCGTAAAAGGCGACTAAGGATGTTATGGGATGGAGTTGGCTGTCCCATCCCATATAGGGCCAATGACCCAAAGCTATGGGGAAGTCGGATGGGTCAGGCCAAAAGGCGCAGATATCGCATCAATTCTGTAAACCATGACAACGCATTCCGTTCTCCGGACTACATCCGGCTAATCTGCAGGAGTTTGAGAACGAACGAAGAAGAAGATAACATGGCTATTCAAGTTTACACACCGAATACAAGCATTGAGCATGTACTGCCCATAAACAGCAAAGGATAGTAAAGTTCATTGAGACATAATTGCTGTGTATTTGAAAGAACTTGTTATGCATACACTTTTCTACAACCAATGCCAAGAATTCCCAAATTATGTCCTATTTGAACAAGTTCGGGAATGGTTTTTCTGTGTATTAACGATCACAAACAGTGTCTCCGGTTGAAAATGCAATTGTAATGTGTTGCTAATAAAATCAGTGAACGAAAGAAGACGCTAATAAAATCATAATTTTACAACATTATGTTGTCCGGTCGGCACACTTTGATATTGGGCTACATGGTATTCTTAGACATCTACGTTGGGAGTCCAGTCCTGCTTTGATATTCTAAACCAACCGTTTAATTTTCTCCAATGCCTACATGTAACTAGTAATTATCTAATTGTATGAAGATTCTACAGTATGTAATTTGTGCAGTATTTATCTTTTTTTCTGCCTTTCTATTTTTTATGTATGTCTTTTCTCCGATTTTATTCCAAACGTAAAGGCTCACAACATTTCTTTAACGACTTCGCAGACCCTGGAGAGGACAAAAGTTCAGAACTACAGTTCTACGGAATAAGGGTAGCAAACTAAAACTTTCATTGGTCGCCTCACGAGCCCCGGCAACACATGGACGGGTAAATGGTGTTATAACAAGTTACCTTCTTCTCCCCTCAATTATTATACATACAGTCCTATATTGTTCGTGTATAGAGCGGTTTCTTGTAGGTCGTTGTTGCTTCCCATAGTCTCTTGTAGGTCAATGTTGGTTTCCATAGTTTCTTGTAGGACGGTGTGTGTTCCCATAGTAGGTCCTTGTGAGCTCCCCATAGTTTGCTTTGCAGAGATGCTCTTGTATGTCAGGCTGTTAAACCTAGTTACAATTCTAGTGTATTCAAGCGTTCGTTGTCACACTCCCGCTGAATCTTTCTGTAGCAGGACAATGTGTTCTTTCAGAAGAATGCAGTCCAGAGAACGGAAGTGAGTGGTGTCGCTGTTTTATGTACACTTGGTAACACTTTAGTGTATCTATTTCCATTCATTTTGGCCTCTGTACTGTACTACTGCAGCCCCCATATTTACAGTTTATTGGGTTACCCCTGACAATGGTGATTTAATCTCTCTACCATTTTAGCCCTTTTTCTACATTTGTCATTAGCCCTCAAACTCCTGCTAATTAGAAGAAAGTAGTCCGGGAAATGGAATACGATGTGTCATAGCTTACAGTTCGGCTTTAATGTCTTCCCTTTTCAACCTGACACATTCAACTTCAGCATGCCATTCAGATCACTTTGACCTTCAATGAGATGGAGCAACCAATCCCACCACAACCGTATTAGTCATCTCTTATGACATACATGGAATGTATCCGTGATGATATTCTTATCTTCTATTTTGGACCCCGGCAACAGTGAGCATAGATGAGATCTATAAATGATATATTTATAAATTTTGACCAACATATCGTCATGAACAGTATACGTGATGGGTCTAGGGCAATCACTTGGATTTCTGTGTGTGAATCTAACCACGTGAGTCTAGCTAATATGTAAGTGCATCTAGTTCACAACAAAAAACTGACGTCTGACCTTTTATCCCAGAACAACCTTTCCACCATTTTGGCTAATGTTTTAAGCAATGTTGTAGCCAACCACATTGTTAATCACTTCTTAATCATCTCTTACAACATACATGACACAACACATCATTGTTATTCCTTTTCATATTCGTGCAACAAATACGAGAACACCATATTTGCAACCTATTTCGTAAGTTGGATAAGAAGATATGACAATTTCAACTATCAACACCAGGTCCGGCATGGTCAATTTTAGATACATGACCATAACACTAACAGACAGTACAAGTATAGGATAAACTGTCATAATGACAGTTTTACAGAAACGTTCTACAGAATTTCAATATTGTAACAATTACCGGTTTTTGTGTAGCAATATTACAAGTATTTCTTGCGATGCTCTCTCTTTCATCAATTTTTTCGTTCGTTCTCAAACTCCCACCTGATCACTGTTATAGCAGAACAATGGTCCTACTAGATTTCCAGCAGGATGTAGTCTGGAAATCGGAAATACTTTGAGTCGTCGTTCTATTTGCGCCAATAGTCCGATACATCCCATTTCGGCGTTGTTAACAAATACGTTCAGGGTTTTTAACACTGTCACCGAAAGTGGACATAGGTAACCATATCGTCAGTATAGTAAACCCACCGTACACGAGAACTGGTCGTAAATACATGCTAGTCATAAGTTAATCTCGGACACGTATGACCTTTTTTGCCGGTATTCTGCATCACTATCGACATGCCCACCAGCGCCCACATTTTTAAACATTACTCCATTTTGTAGAGGTCCTACACATTTCAAAGGATTATTTTTTCTATAGGACATTCACGGTTGTTACTCCTCTGATAACAGTGTTCTTATAGGACATGCACGGTTGTTACTCCTCTGATAACAGTGTTCTTATAGGACATTCACGGTTGTTACTCCTCTGATAACAGTAACCTATAGTATCACTGTTAGCAGCAGAGTAATTATCTATTGTTAAACTTTGGGTAATAACCCACTTCCTAGTTACACCTCTGATGACAATCCCTACATTACACCTCTGATGACAATCCCTACATTACACCTCTGATGACAATCCCTACATTACACCTCTGATGACAATCCCTACATTACACCTCTGATGACAATCCCTACATTACACCTCTGATGACAATCCCTACATTACACCTCTGATGACAATCCCTACATTACCCCTCTGATGACAATCCCTACATTACACCTCTGATAACAACATTCTTTGAGTTACACCTATTTTAATAACATTCCCTGATATACACAATTAATAATTAAGCTCCTAAGTTGAACCTATGGCAATAATACTCTCCAATGTACACATCTAATAAAAATTCTAAATTGAACACTCCTTAGTTACACCTCAGATAATAACACTCCTTAGTTACACCTCAGATAATAACACTCCTTAGTTACACCTCAGATAATAACACTCCTAAGTTACACCTCAGATAATAACACTCCTTAGTTACACCTCAGATAATAACACTCCTTAGTTACACCTCAGATAATAACACTCCTTAGTTACACCTCAGATAATAACACTCCTTAGTTACACCTCAGATAATAACACTCCTTAGTTACACCTCAGATAATAACACTCCTTAGTTACACCTCGGATAATAACACTCCTTAGTTACACCTCAGATAATAACACTCCTTAGTTACACCTCAGATAATAACACTCCTTAGTTAAACCTCAAATAATACCTCAGATAATAATACTCCTTAGTTACACCTCGGATAATAACACTCCTTAGTTACACTTCAGATAACACTCCTTAGTTACACCTCGGATAATAACACTCCTTAGTTACACCTCGGATAATAACACTCCTTAGTTATACCTCAGATAACACATCCTTAGTTACACCTCGGATAATAACACTCCTTAGTTACACCTCAGATAACACTCCTTAGTTACACCTCGGATAATAACACTCCTTAGTTACACCTCGGGTGATGATGATGAAATAATCCATTTAGCCATGAGCAAGTAGTTTTTGATAGCCTATCTGACAAAACATTCCAACTCCTATATGGCTGTCTTAGATGTATTACTTTCTTGGAAAGGAGGGGAGGGGGTTGGTTGTATGTTAGTTTCGAAAGGAGACATTCCAGCATCATAATCCATCACAGTACACACTTCTGTGTCAACTATCTCATCACAACACACACTTCTGTGTCAACTATCTCATCACAACACACACTTCTGTGTCAACTATCTCATCACAGTACACACTTCTGTGTCAACTATCTGTAAATTAAAAATTACCAAGTTGTCCACAAATTATAAATCAAAAAGTTATCCACAAATTATAAATCACCAAGTTGTCCACAAATTATACATCAAAAAGTTATCCACAAATTATAAATCACCAAGTTGCCCACAAATTATAAATCACCAAGTTGCTCACAAATTACAAATCACAAATAGTTTTTGTTGTTGTGGATATCCAAATGCAGTTGAGTAATTACTTTTGTCAGTAGAATGCCATTCTTTAAAGAGTGCAGGTCTTAACAACAAGGGTGTCTCTTTCTAGCATTTGAAAGTCCATACGGTGTTCCACTGCTTCGTTGGGATGTGAGCAGTTTCTACAAATGGATGGTTGCTAAGTTTGATATGGTTTAAATGGCTATTGACCTTTATATGTCCTGTCTGAAATTGAAATATAAGAGATTGGTTTCTCTTGCAGAGTTAGTTTATGTTGTTACCAAAAGTAAATTGCCCACAAACTACAAATCAATCAACAAATGTAAGTTACCAATAAATTACAAATCACCAAGTTGTCCACAATTACAAACCATCAAGTTGCCTACAAATTACAAATCACCAATAGTAAATTGCCCACAAATTACCAATAGTAAATTGCCCACAAATTACAAATCACCAATAGTAAATTGTCCACAAATTACAAACACCAATATTAAACTGCCAACAATTACAAATCACCAATAACTTTTGTTGTTGTCGATATCCAAATGCTGATGAGTAATTCTGCTCCTGTCAGCACAATACCATTCTTTAAAAAGTGCAAGTCGTCTGAACTTGATTTAGTGAACTTGATCCATGCAGCATGTTAATAACAAGGGTGACTAGAAGTTTTTACCTGGCAGTTGAAAGGTAAGGGCAGTCAATAAGGAGGAGTTCCACTGTTTCATTGGGATGAGAGCAGTGTCTACAAGTGGATAGCTGCTGGAGTTTGATACAGTTTAAATGGCTATTTATCCTTGAATGTCCTGTTTGAAACTGAAAGATATGGAACAGGTTTCTCCTGCAGAGTTTGTTGATGTCATTGTCCTTTGGCTGTGTCATTTCACTAACTACATTTTGACCAGTCAGCCCATTTGCCCATCTGTTCAATCAGATTTCCCTGGTGTTGTTTCTGAGAATATGCTCAATTGTTCCCATACAACAAAGTCATCGCTGTAGTTGTTTTGAGGCGCCTCTTTTTGCAAGTATGTCCGTTACTTCATTTCCTGCTATATCATTATATCCAGGGATCCATTGCATGATCACACACTGATTGGATATACAGGGATAATACTGTCAGCTTCTCCTGCTATGTGGAGAGCATCTTGATTGTCATATGGGGTATGTTTATGTCTTTTGTATCTTTCTATCGCTTCCATCAGTGCTCTGATGTCTAGCTTCTCTACATATGAATCTATCTCACATACTGCTGTGGGTGCCGAACTCATCCCTCTATAGATTAGTCTGAGAGCGTGGTTCTGCATTCTATTCAGGAATGAGATGGTAGTATTGCTCACAATGGTCTGGAGAGGAAGGTTATAATCCATCACTGATCTTACATAGCTGAGATACAGTTGACTTATCAATATTAAGTTGTCCACCAACTGCACATCATCAACAGTAAGTTGCCCACAAATTGCAAATCACCAATAGTAAGTTGCCCATAAATTACAAATCACCAATAGTAAGTTGCCCACAAATTACAAATCACCAATAGTAAGTTGCCCACAAATTACAAATCACCAAGTAGACCACAAATTACAAATCCGCACTAGTTAAATTGCCCTCAGATTATAAATAACCAATAGTAAGTTGCCCACAAATTGCAAATCACCAATAGTAAGTTGCCCATAAATTACAAATCACCAATAGTAAGTTGCCCACAAATTGCAAATCACCAATAGTAAGTTGCCCACAAATTACAAATCACCAAGTAGACCACAAATTACAAATCCGCAATAGTTAAATTGCCCTCAGATTATAAATAACCAATGGTAAGTTGCCCACAGAATATAAATCACAAATAATTATTTGCCCACAAACTACATATCATCAATAGTAAGATGTACACAGAGTTAAAATCACCAATAGTAAGTTGCCCAAAATTTACAAATCATCAATAGTAATTTCTCCACAAAATACAAATATCCAATAGTATGTTGTCCACAAATTACCAATAGTAAGTTGTACACAGTTAAAATCACCAATAGTAAGTTGTACACAGTTAAAATCACCAATAGTAAGTTGCCCACAAATTACAAATCACCAATAGTAAGTTGCCCACAAATCACCAAGTTACCCACAAATCACCAAGTTACCCACAAATATAATCACCAAGATGTCCATTTACTATAAATCACCATGCTGTCCACAAATTACAAATCACCAAGTTTTACAGAAATTACAAATCCTCAAATAGTATGTAACATGTTGCCCACAAAATACAAATCACCAAGTTGTCCACAAAATACAAATCACCAAGATGCCCACAAATTAAATCACCAAGTTTTCCATAAACTAAATCACTAGATTGTCTGCAAATTACAAATCACCAAGTTGTCCCTAAATTACAAATTACCAAGTTATCCACAAATTACCAATAGTAAGCAGCCCATAAAATACAAATCACCAATAGTGCTATGTTTCTGTAATAATGAAATATTTAATCTTACCGTGACAAGCAGGTTTCTGTGATCATTTGGTGCGTTGCTGTCTCGACTAGTCTTGGATTGTTTGGCTTTCTTTATCTTACTTTCCAAACAACGCTGCCGCAGCAGTAGAGTGTCTTGCTTCTGCTGCTCGCAGATGCTGGGTCTGGCAATCAAATAGCGATCTGCCGTTGACGACTGGTGATGTCGATAGTGTTGTAACCTTCTTCGGAGTTTCTCAACAACATCTTTCTTTTTAGGGGCAAAAAAATCCCCCATGCTCGCCGTGGGGCCGGCAGAGTTGTGAAAATGATGGAACTGAGGGTATGGGGGAAGAGACTGGATATCGTTGAGGGTGCCAGGGCGATGGTGCAGTAATTCCACTGTTGACGAAAGCGGTTGAAATTGCTGTTGCAAGATTTGAGACTGGTTATAACTACAAGTTGGTGGTTGTAGTTGATTTTCAAACACGTTATTATTATGTTGGTCTTGATGGTTGCTGTGGTGTTGGGCAGGGGACAGTGTCGAGTAATGAACGTGGTGATCCAGCACAAATAGGGACGTTAGCCACCCTTGGCCAAAGAGACAAATGTCCAATTAATCATGAGAAAAATGTGTATAAATCACACTTGTACACTGGAGACCTACCTATCTGACATGGTGAAACTGTGAAACAAAACACTAGCATGGATTAAGAGGCCCTATTCTATATTTTAATATTTATTATACTATTTATTATAAATAATAAACTGATTAGTCTACAATTACTTTTAGGCCTAATATTAACACACTGTAATTTTAACTAATTTAAACATTAATATCTTCCTCAATACGAACCTTTAATTTGGTCAGTAGATCTTAATTAGGATACATTTTAGTGTTAGTTATATTTGTATATATATATACATACATATATGCGCAGGCATATGCTGTACTGTGTCATTAGGACCCCTGCCTAAAGTATGTGTGTGTACCTCTCTATTACCAGCAGGCCAACTATGTGTAGGCCACCGATTAACACTCCGCTATTTTATGCGACAACACAATGCTATTGCAAGAATAACATTAGAAGCTACGTAACAATTTTTTAATAAAAGAATTTACTTGAAAATAATTGAATCCGTCTAGTTCACTGTTATTACTTGGATGAACGTCTGATCATAGCTACTACTACGTCTATAAGTTCTTGAATAATTTTTACAAGTCCAGAGATACGAAGCGAAATGTATACACATCACACGGACTGACCCAATACAAGAAGCTAAACATTGAGAGATATTTGTTTACATTGGCTTTCATTCTAGTCAGGAAGATGTGACACAGTTCAATAAATTTATTTGGTGATACAATATAGATATCCACGATTGGTACAACAAAGAATCGAGAGGGGATACAGTACCACTGCTTCAACCATCCCACACCCAGAGTGATGAAGTAGCCCTAACTAGGCCGATTTGACACGGCAAACACTACACAAACAGTCCGCGAGTCGTCAGTGTGTACACGCACATGGGATAGCCTCCCAACTCTAAGCCGACCTCTCACTGGCGCTAACATGACTGAAATACGCACTCTTGTCCCACTCCTCCTACTGTCGGACTGCCGAGCCTCCCACTCACGTATAATGGACCCGCTACCGCGGAAACTTTTACCTCACTTAATAACCAGTCTGGCTTCTTCCATTTTTACTGGTTCAGGGGTGACAGTTCATCAACAGAAGTCTGTCTTGGCTGCTAGTTTCAAAATTTTTTTCTCTCTTTATCATGAGGTTCTGGATTGCTACAGGGTGAGAAAGCAACGGTCGCTGTGCTTGCTCCTTCATTCCTGACACTTCGCCTTCTCTCACTTCTCTGTCTCTCTTCCCCTCTTGAACCTAAACTAGGACAGGTGTCATCGACAGTAGAACTTGGACCCATCAAATTTCCTTGGCCGTGCCGTTTAAACTGTAGGCCTGTAATTTTGATTGTTACAATTTGAAAGTGGGGAGTTAAACGTAACCAAGTTCTTTTGTTTTTAGCATTTGTAGTTGGTGGTTCTCAGGACTGAGAGTACATTTAGTGTGAGAGTGCCACAACAGTATACAAACTTTCTAGAGTTGATGTTTTATTACATTTGTAAGTGCAGCATTTAAAAAAAAGACGTTATTATATTAAAAACAAACATACGAAAACGCTGATGCTTCTTTCAGGAATTTAAACATACTAAAACATGTGCTATATTCAAGATGTGTATGTACTAAACAAGTACTACACTAAATACATTCATACATACGTGAAACGTGAGGGAGTTCAAGAAAGTCAAACATACAGAAAATTTTGCTACATTCAAGAAATGCATACATACTTAAACAAGACCTACACTTAAGAAATGTATAAATTTGAAAACCCCATAATATATACTTCAGAACTGTCCAATATACATAGGGTTGCCATCCGTCCCGCTTTTTCCGGATTGTCCCACTTTTTCATCAAAAATTAATTGTCCCGCTTAAGGGTCTGGGGGACAGCAATTTGTCCCGCTTTTTAATCCAGCCAAATTTTTCACCTACAAATTTTAATATTTTCTTAAATTATTTATTATTGGTTTGAGTTTTGTTACAAATGAAGCTTCTTTGTCCGAAACGTCTATTTGTAGAGTCCTGCGCTATCGCTGTTTAATAATAAAGTTTGAAGATACAACTCATAAATTTGAGAATATCCAGCACAAAATTGTTAGTGCGGAAGGCGGTATTATTTACAAATTTACAAAAGATGACGTCTTCGGCTTCGCGAGGCGCCGAGCCTTACTCTACCCATCTCACCGCCGCTCACGTGATCTGTGCCTACGTGACAATCTGCATGCTTTTGTCCTTGTCGTATTCCTGTAGGCGCTAATAATTCATTCAACAACATCGCGCCATCCTCAGCAGCAGCAAGAAGAAATTTTGGCTTCATTCTTTCTTTATGTGTTGGAGGCTGGAGGTTGCTTCCAGGAATCCAGTCTGTTGTTACCGGTGGTTGTGAAATATTAAATTTGTTCATTTTTAATTGAGCATTCTAATTTTGTGAATTCTTTTTTTTGGATTTATTTTTATTTGGAAATGCCGAAGAGAAAGTGTTTTTTCCAAGAAAACTATTTGGAAGAATGGTCTTTCATAAAACAAGGTAGAAGTGAGAATGAAGCAGAATGCAAAATATGTCAATGTTACATTTCTATCGCGCATGGTGGGAGAACTGACATAACAAAACATATAGGAAGTGTAAAACACAAATCTAGAATGTATTCTGCAAACACTTCACGTACTATGGACAATTATTTTTTGACTAAATCGTCAGAGCAAGGTAAATTAGTGGCAGCGACAGAACTGACAATGTGTTATCATATTGTAAAACATCATATGTCTTTCAAGTCAATGGACTGCATAACTAAGCTAAACTCAAAACTGTTTAAAGATTCTCAAACTGCACAAAATGTGGAGCTCGGAAGAACTAAAACAACAGCAATAGTAAAGTTTTTAATAAAAAAATTACTGGTACAGGTATTAGAATTATAATGTAATAATAATTAGTCTATGTGTGTGCTATCTCTGACTTTTCCTATGGCTATTATGCTTTACATGATGTGTCCCGCTTTCGCGTCTAAAAAAGTACCATTTGTCCCGCTTTCTGCTTCGAAGGTTCTGGCAACCCTAAATATACATAAAGCAGAGACCAGAGAAATCTGGCCTGGGGATACAGATTTGAGGCGAAAGCTATGTGAGAACCGCTCTGACCTGGAAAAGATAGTGGACGTCGACCTGACGGCGGATCTGACAATGTAACATCCGCAGTTATTGACCGCAGAGGAAAAAGATGAATATTTAAACAAATGGTACACTCAAGAAATCCATATAGGGCCTATACGGAAACAAGTGTTAAATTCTTCTTCTTCGTTCACTCTCTGGTAACCAACAAAAGTACTTGTGATTTCCGCCGGGGAGCGTGAAGTTTTGCTGCGTTATTTGCGCCTCGTAACGTCCAGCACATCCAATTTCGTCATACCTTTGATTCGGGTCGGCTTCATGGCAACCTTCCTATCTGCCGCTAGGCGACAGGTATGCATAGACTCTACGCCGTGAAGGCTTATCTGTCCATTGGACTTTTCAGGCCAAAACTTGTCCCAGGGTACACTCTCTGAGGAGGAGATAATCAGGGATTTATGCTTGGATTGACTATGTCTTTATCTCGTACGAGGTGTTCCACTGCTAATGAATGTGTATCGTGTTATTAGACGTTTTGTGCCTGCGTCCATCGAGTATTGAACATTTTCTCATCCGCGAGTATCATTCCGGTATAGGAAAAAAACTCCAGAGTAGAGTTTGGCGAGGCGGGTTCGCCCTATTAACCGAGGTTTCATTCACCGACATCTTGAACCCTCGCCCAAGTCTAAGTCTACACATTTTTATGAGCTCCGGATACTAGAAGCTTGTTCCTGAGCTGAAAAGTGTTTTAGTTCCGATTTCCACGTGGCGTTTTCCAATCTATTTGCACTTAGCTCTTCCTTCTGGCGCTGCGCTGCCATCTCATGGCACTCCGTATGTTATCTGTAATATGAATACATCTACCTACCCATTTCGAGACATTTTCATTGTCCGCCCTACAATGCATCTACATTTCTTCTGCCCTGGGCAGAATGTCTTGCGTCACTGTACTTCGACAGTGTCATTGTATATGTTGGCACTGGATCTCAAAGTACACGATCTCAAAGTACACAATCTCAAAGTGCACGATCTCAAAGTACACGATCTCAAAGTACACGATCTCAAAGTAGCCAAAAGAACCGCTACAAGGACTCGATAAAGACCTCACTGAAATACTTTGAAATAGATCAAGATATATGGCAAGAACTTGCACAAAATATATCTACATGTCGTTCTACAGACAAAAAGGTGAATCATCTTGTGAGGAGACGAGAAATGCAGCATCTCAACAGCGGAAAGTAGCTAGAAAGTCACGGATATAGCAAAATCCTTCTACATTGGTCATTCCATGCCCGAACTGACCAATGATATTTGCAGCTCGAATTGGATGTATTAGCCATTTAAGAACTTATAATCACGGAGATAATTATATCTAAATTTTAAAAAGTGGATGTAACAAATGGTAATCATCACTTGTGTTGGACAATACGCACATACACACACACACACACACACACACATGTGTTGGCACAGAGATATCGGAGGTGCTTCTTGTCTTTTTGCGGTCAATTTTCATTCTATTTGCAGCTTCTACATTTGCGGACACGATCGCCAAAAGTGTTGGCCAGAAATAGATCTAACTGCTATAGTTCTGTTTCCAGGATACACCACGAGGAGGTACCTTTAGAGTATTCACTAAAACCTTTGTTGCTTTTCAGCGTCAACGGTAGAAGAGTTTTCTGGAGACGGTCCTCTTGTGTTCTGAGTATATTGTGGAATTTGTCTCCTCATTTATTTCAGTGGTCCATCGTTTTCGTGATCGGCTTGAAATAAACCATATGTTCAGGAAATTGAGACATTTTGAAACAAGTGGTAAATTCAAAAAATTGAGGCCTGCTAATAACATTATCTGAAGATGCCAAAAAAGCGAGAACAATAACACTGTATCTCTCTCGACACCCGTAAAGCAAAAGCGAGAACAAGAACACTGTATCTCTCTCGACACCCGTAAAAGGGTAAAAGAAGAAGGAAAGAAGCAGAAGAAGGAATAGTGAAGTTGTACTTTCAGCTCCATATTCTTCTTCTTCTTCTTCTTTCGTTCACTTGAAACATGTCTATATCTGTAATTCTGTCTCCTTAATAAAACTCACTGTCTTTTGTAGTTCATACAGTGTCCCATAGAGCTTTGATTCCAGTGTTGTTTCCTCTGGCCAATATGTATGCCTCAGAGTTTCATGCTCAGAACACTCTTGAAGTATATGTTTGGCACTCTGTGCTGCCTGTCCACATGTACACATGGCCGTGTTGCCAATCTTGAACTTTGTATACATGTGACTGCGGAGTCGGTTGTGTCCTGTTCTGAGACGTAGAATTATAACTTGTTCTGATCTGTTCATAATGTGATAGTCATCTTGTGTTGGTGTTTGTGGCTTTCTTATTGACTTGATCATCTGTTTTTTCTGATGGTAGGTGATTGGTATATCTGGTTGGTCTTCGGCAGCACCTTCCTTAGCCAGTTGGTCTGCTTTTTCATTTCCTGGTATTCCACAGTGAGAGGGTATCCACTGCATGGTTACCCTATACTGGTAAGACAATTCGCTAAGTAGTTTCTTTAAGTCTGTTAGTTTTCCAGACTGGAGAGCTTGAAGCACTGACCTTGCATCTGTCAGGAATACCACAGGCTGTAGGCCGGAGTTGGAGTTCAGCAGTTTTTTAGCTGCCACACTAATTGCCTGGATTTCTGCATCATAATTATTGCAGAATTTTCCTGTCGGTGTTCTGATTGTATCTCTAGGCTTGTGTGGATATTCTATATATACACCTGCACCTCCATTCCTCACAGCATTCTGTGCTGACCCATCTGTGTACACTCTTCAGCTCCATATAAAATGTTTATCAGCCATTCTTTTTTTTATGGTTAAATCTTTCACAACATTTATATTTCCCATATGACTATTGTAGTCGATTTGTATCTAGGGTACAATGTACACGATGGACATGCCCGTATGATTGTTCTATCCAATGTGTATGTATGATACAATATACACGCTGGACATGCCCGTATGATTGTTCTATCCAATGTGTATGTATGATACAATGTACACGCTGGACATGCCCGTATGATTGTTCTATCCAATGTGTATCATCATCATCATGTGACATATTATTTCCAGAGAGTAATCTTCCCTATGGGTCTCTTGAATTCTCCGCGGTCTTGAGCAAGAGGTGCCCTACCTCTTCTAGTGACATGAGCAGGCATTCTTGAATGTTATTTGTCCAATGGGCAACTTTTACCCCGGTTGCCTTCTATCATCCCCTTCAGTAACACTCTCCCCATGCCGTCGTGTCTCTTAATGTGACCGAAAAAATTGCTTCTTCTTTAATATGGTGTTCAGAAATCAGCCTTCCTGGACGCTAATTGTTCGTAACACCTGCTGGTTTGTTTTCCTTGCTGTCCATGGTATTCTCAAAACTCTTCTATAGAACTTTAATTCAAATGATATTATTCAATTGGCCACTGTTTTATTTAGTGTCCATGCTTCACATCTATATGTCGCCACAGGATGCACATTAATATAATTAGTAGTTATTAATTGATAGTTTCAGTAGTTCAGTAGTTTGCCATTGCGTTCTGATCGGACCGGATGCACAATTGGCTGCGTCGGAGATCGAACTCGTACTTTGGCCGTCACAGGAGCGTTCTTTACCATTCTACCACAGAGCCGTATATAATAACCAGCGAAATAATGCGATATTTTTGGGGGTGTTTTCTGTCGCGGTCGTCTATAAAATAAACTAATGGCCTCATTTTGTGGGAGTATTTAAAATTGTATGGTAGAAACTGGTCAGGAATAGGAAAGGGTTTAATCCTCATTTTGTGGGAGTATTTAAAATTGTTTGGTAGAAACTGGTCAGGAATAGGAAAGGGTTTAATCCTCATTTTGTCTTGCTTGATTTTAGTACAATATGTGCTCAACATTACTAGCTGCTAGGGATTTGAACTCCCTCAATCCCCACCATAGTATTTACGGGCTTGCATGATAGTGTCATTTCTAAGTCAATCGCCAGGCAAACCAATGACCAAGATTTCGATTTCACTCGGTGTGTCAAGCATGGTGTTGAACGAAATGGAGAGATCAGTAACGGTATACAAAACAGAAGTGATAGCACTTACTGCAAGAGCTGAATATCCAATAGCATACGATGGTACACTTAGGCTTGTGATTCCTTGTGCATACTCTGGGAAACTATTTGCTTCTCGGTAGATCTTGTGCATCACATCCATCACCGACATCGATTGTAGATCATGCACCTTATAGCACAACGATAAAAAAATGTATGGAAAGACACCGACAGATAGTTGAGAAGTCTGTCGTGCGAGAATACCGCTATATACCCTCAGGACGTGTTCACCGTAGATTGTTCTAGAATACAGGAGACTGTAGCAAACTAATGCACCAGAGGGAGAAGCAACAAATTTATTAAGTTTTACAGATCATAAAAACAGAGAGTTGACGTTTCGGAAAAATGTGGCAACCAAAAGACAACGGTTATTTGATATCCTTTGCTATATTGTCTTTCGGGATAGCTCTTCACGGCAGAATATAAAACGTACTGTCAGCCCTGTACGTGTTTTTGTGATCAGGAATTTGATAGTATGTGTATAATTGGTGAAACTAAGAACGCTGAATAGTTAAATCACGTAATTCTAGGACAAAATTTCTCTTAACATATTGTGTGTGATACAGCTGTCTTATCTACACGCACTATTAACATATTGTGTGTGATACAGCTGTCTTATCTACACGTACTATTAACATATTGTGTGTAATACAGCTGTCTTATCTACACGCACTATTAACATATTGTGTGTGATACAGCTGTCTTATCTACACGCACTATTAACATATTGTGTGTGATACAGCTGTCTTATCTACACGCACTATTAACATATTGTGTGTGATACAGCTGTCTTATCTACACGCACTATTAACATATTGTGTGTGATACAGCTGTCTTATCTACACGCACTATTAACATATTGTGTGTCATACAGCTGTCTTATCTACACGCACTATTAACATATTGTGTGTTTGTTTGTTTTTGTTTTTCGTTCTCTCCATTGTAACCATCACGGATATCCGTGCGATTTCCGCCGGGAGCGTGATTACGTTGTGCCACCGTTATGCGCCTTGTAGGCCTAGCACATCCGATTTCGGCATGCCTTGACAATTCGGGTGGGCTACCCTTAGCCTGTGACAGCCTCTATATCTGTCTCCAGGCACGCGTAGTGAAGACTCTTCGCCCAGACGATTTTCTTGCTCTCGTCTCACTCGAACGAGGTGTTCCACTGTCTATGAACTTGCCTCGTGTAATTGGACGTGCTGTGCCTGTGCCCATTGGGTACTGAACCGTTTCTCATCCATGAGCCTGGTTCCTTAAGGGGAAGAACTCAACAGAGGAGTTGGACCCTGGCTCTTTCGCCCTCTTAGCCGAGGTGTCATTCACCGACATCGTGTACCCCTTGTCCAAGTTCGAGTCTCACACCACGCATTTGAGAGCAAGGCGTTCTCGAGCTGAGCGTCCTTGTCCCAATAGCGCCTGAGCCCATCAGGTACTGAACCCTTTCTCTCTTCAAGTGTATTTCCGGTGTAGGAAAACCTGACAGTAGAGTTGGGCCAGGGCTAAATCGTTGTCCCTTTTGTGCCTGAGCGCATCGATTACGGAACCCTTTCTCTTCGTGAGCATATTTCCGGTTTAGGAAGGCTCGACATTAGAGTTGGATTAGGTTTTCTTGCTTTACCAAACGCCAATGAATGGGTCTGGGTCTCTGCCTGTAAGGAACACAGGTAACTAGAAACTCGTCTCGAGCTGACGGAGCTTGTAGTTCCCCTTTCCTAGGGACTTTTCACTTTCTACTTGCAGTTCGCGCTGCCCTCTAGCGCTGTTCTGCACTTTCATTGTTTCATTGTACTCGGTATGATATCTATGTCTCTCGCCATGCATCTACCTTTACGTGCATTTTACATTGGTCGCCCCTCCAATGTTCGGACTGGACTGACTAGCTTCACTGTATGTCGACAGTGTCGCTATATGTGGTGATGCTGGTGGTGTCGGAGATATGTCTGTCTCTTGTGCAGGCAAATCTCTTTCCATCTGCTACCTCCACATTCTCGGACACGATCCCCAAATGATTTGGCCAGAATCAGCTCGAGCTGCTGTATTTCTGTTTCCAGGGTGCACCGCGTGGAGGTACATTTGGGATCTTGGTTATCTGCTAACCCTGGGTCCGCCTAGAGCAATGCGTTCCCTTTGCACCCCATATTGTGTGTGATACAGCTGTCTTATCTACACGCACTATTAACATATTGTGTGTGATACAGCTGTCTTATCTACACGCACTATTAACATATTGTGTGTGATACAGCTGTCTTATCTACACGCACTATTAACATATTGTGTGTGATACAGCTGTCTTATCTACACGCACTATTAACATATTGTGTGTGATACAGCTGTCTTATCTACACGCACTATTAACATATTGTGTGTGATACAGCTGTCTTATCTACACGCACTATTAACATATTCTGTGTGATACAGCTGTCTTATTTACACGCACTATTAACATATTCTGTGTGATACAGCTGTCTTATTTACACATTCTAGCAACATAGTGTTAGTAGAATATCATCGGTATCATTCATATAGAATATCTCTGCTCAGTCACATAGGGAAGATATACACACAAATCATAGAACAGAGAGTCTTCTTCTTCTTCTTCTTCTCGTTCGGAGTTTGACATGTCTACACAGCAAGTCCTGCTTTCCTAATAAATGCTGCTGTATTTGAAAGTTCCTCAGTGCTCCCATACATCTTTCTGTGGATATCCATCTCTGTGGGTCACTGTTCTTCCCTTAACTGGTTTAGTGTACTGTAGTCTTGCACAATATGTTCAGTTGTCTGTTCTGCCTGCCCACAAGGACACAGTGGTGATGGGACCAATATTAGCCTATTTAAGTGGCTGTTTAATCTGTTGAGTCCTGTTCTGAGGCGGAAGATAATAACCTGCTCTGCTCTGTCGAGATAGTGGTAATTGTCCTTTGGGTGGTCGACTTTCCTGATGGCTTTGACGAGGGTCTTCTTTTCTTGGTAAGTGATTTCTTGGTCTTTTTGTTCCTGTGTTGCTCTATCCTTTGCCAGTCTGTCTGCCTCTTCGTTTCCTCGTATGCCACAGTGGGATGGTATCCCCTGTAGTACTACCCTTCTTTGGATAGAACAGAAAGTAAAACCGATAATGGAACTCCAGCTAAATAAGACACAATTTGGTTGTAGGAAAGGTATGGGATGCACAGATGCTATTTTTACGCTACGACACATGAGCGAAAATACACTTGAATACCGACTTACAACTAAACATCACCTTTATCGACCAAGAAAAGGCATTTGACAGATTTGACAGAGAAAAACTGTGGTTAATATTGGAGGACTATTGACTCACTCAGCGAATTGCTATTTGCGAATGATCAATGAATATACGAATCTGAAAATGAATTACATCGGTTCACACACTTGCTCAACACAACCTGCGAACAACACAACATGAAACTAAACACATCTAACACAGAGAATATGAAGATAAGCAGAACACCAGGCCGGTTAAATGTATCTGTCAATAGTACAAAACTAAAGCAAGTCCCAGAGTTTAAATACATAGGAAACAGATTTACGGAGGATGGCAAACTTGACAGAGATTTTAAAATATGTCAAGAAGCCACTGCTGTGAAGTACCAGCTGTCACCAATAATTAAACACCCATCAATCTGCATGGCTACAAAATGATTATTAATAAACAATATTTTTATATTAACTCTGTGTTACCAATGTCAAACATGGTCTTTGACAAAGACACTAGCGAAAAAGATCACAGTTTGTGAAATGAGATGCCTGAGGAAAGATATAAATGTCACGAGAAGAGACCGCCGGAGAAATGAAGATATCAGGGAAGAAGTAAAGACTATCTCATGTCAAGACTACATCGAGAGGCAGCAAACCAGATGGTTTGGTCACGACATGAGAATGGAACCTGCGCAGCCAGCCCTTCATGCATACATCAGCAGAAGACCGGGCTACAAGGCACGAGAAAGACCAATAACTAGATGGGCAGAGACAATCAAAGAAACATTAAATAGATACTTACTTACCATGGCCAATGCAACTCAAATGGCTAACAACAAAAAATTAATATCTCCCCTCCCCCACGACCCGTAACGGCACAAGTGGAAATGACAATAGATAGACAGATTAACATATTGTGTTTGACACAGCTGTCTTATTTACATATTTTATTAACATATTGTGTTTGACACAGCTGTCTTATTTACATATTTTATTAACATATTGTGTTTGACACAGCTGTCTTATTTACATATTTTATTAACATATTGTGTTTGACACAGCTGTCTTATTTACACACTCCATTAAGCGTATGAGTGGAAGCTTAAATTTGCCTTCCAATGATAGATGGCTTTCTTCGGTCTGCTCAAATGCATCTTCATCTTATTCTTTCCGTGATTTTTAAAATTCTTCTGGTTAGAAGGATATAATTCGGATATCGGAATGTATTCTGTCAATTTACAGTTTGGCTGCGATATCTGCTGTTTTCGGCCAGATACATTCGATTTAGGCACGATGTTTGGGTCATATGATTAATGATGTGTGACAGCAAATTCCTAAAATCGTATATTAGTCGTCTTGTACATACATGACAGTTTACAGTGCTGCTATTCCTTCGGGCTGCAGCATCACTTGAGCATTTGAAGCTCAATACATCACACACAATTAACGGTATATTCTATAAGGCAACCTGTTTTCCGTAGCTTTCCTTGATGAAGGATTTTTGATCGAATTGTGTGCGTTTCATTGAAACTATGTTCGTGTATGCAAATAAGACAATTAATTTTTATCCAGTCAGAAGAAATTGGCAAAAAAAAAGTTAATTTCTATATTGGAGTCGGATGCTGCAATTTCACATGTAAAAATACACCTGACTAGTTTTAGGTCCAAAAAGAAGTCAGACAGGGATGCATCATCTCTCCACACCTGTTTAACATATACGTATATTAGATATATATATATATATATATATATATATATATATATTAGATATATATATATATCTAATACATATATTAGAATGTGTAATATACGCAGAAAACATAATGCGAAATGTGCAAGAAGACCCAAGTTATGAGCAGTTTCAAACTGTTAATATCGGAGGGCACGAAATCCCAGAAATTAGATTTACAGATGACACGACACTAATTTCAAGGAGTCCACAGGTTTAGAACACGTGACTATACACAAAAACAATGCATATCAGCGGTGATGTACTTACACATACAATAATTGTTGACAAAGAACAACTAGAAAATGTGTCGGCACATTTGAATATCTCGGGTCAACCATCTCGGGTATACCACATATATCCGAGAATATCTCGGGTATACCACATATATCCGAGAATATCTCGGGTAAACCATCTCGGGTATACCACATATCCGAGAATATCTCGGGTCAACCATCTCTGGTCAACCATCTCGGGTCAACCATCTCGGGTCAACCATCTCGGGTATACCACATATATCCGAGAATATCTCGGGTCAACCATCTCGGGTCAACCATCTCGGGTATACCACATATATCCGAGAATATCTCGGGTCAACCATCTCGGGTGAACCATCTCGGGTCACCCATCTCGGGTCAACCATCTCGGGTCAACCATCTCGAGTATACCACAGAAGATTGCTCTGCACAAATCAGAAACTGAAAAACAAAGTTACAACTATTAAAAATACCTTTCCAGTGTCAAGTTTGTGAGAGGAGGGCAATGACATCTGCAATGGAAAAGTAAATATTGACATTTGAAATGAAATGTTATAGAAATGTCCTAAGATTATCATGGACAGAAAGACAAAAGTAACCGATGTTGGACATATAAAGAGATAAAATGGTTTAGAAGATTAATGATGGAGGGCAAAATTCCAGGAAAGGGAACAAGAGGTAGATTCCGTTTGACACGTGACATCAAAGACCTTCTGAACATGATACTGGAAGAAGCTGGGCAGCTTGCACAGAATCGAAAGGCTTACTGTATGACAGTGAGGACAACGTTCTGTAAAGTTCTGATATTCTATAAATATATATAATACATTTTTAGAATTTTTCAAAGCGGAAATGCAGGGATGGGTGCGGAAGTCACATGTGATATATTGGATACGGCCGGCGTCGAAACTGTCCTTCACCTCTGGACAAACGTTTGAATATCGAAGCCTCTGTATGAGAATTTCAGAACAAAGGAGCGGAATATTAATAGGAAAGGGGCAGTGTGTAAGAATTATTCACCACTAAATAATCATTGCCATCACTATTTGTATGAAAGTATCCCAGTAATTTTCCAAGCATCAATACCTTCTGCTCGTTCGCAGTTTGACATGTCTACACAGCAAGTCTAAATTTCTAAATGAAAGTTGCTGTATTTGAAAGCTTTTTGGTGCTCCCATTGGCTGTTACTTATCCTTGTTGTTGTCTTTTTACTCCCTTGTTTTCCTCGTTGTAGGATGTGGTATCTATTTTGTTTCCATGTAAGATTCGCTGTACTGTTGTCTTTTGTTTGTCCTGATGAAGGCGTTTTAGTCAAAACGTCGTCCGTCACTGTGTCTCGTTGCTAGGTTGTTTGATGACTCATCTTGGTAACACTTATACCTATTTTTACTCATTTTGACATTTGCCATGTGTTACCCCAGCCAGATATTTACTGTTTAAGGTCGTTACCGAACACTGGAACATTTATCCCTCGGTACTCCCATACAGCTTTCTGTGGATGTCAGTCTCTGTGGGCCTGTGTTCCTCCCCTTACTGGTTTAGTCATGATCCGCTGTCTGATTTACATGTCCACGGAACACAGAGATAATGAAACCAGTCTTAAACTATTTAAGTGGCTGTTTAGTCTGTTGTATCCTCTCCTGATGTGAAAGATAATAACCTGTTCAGCTCTGTCAAGATAGTGATAGTTGTCCTTTGGGCTGTCAACTTTCCTGATAGCTGTGATGAGGGTGTCCTGTTTTTGGTGATTTCTTGGTCTTTATGTCCCTGTATTGCTTCATCTTTTGCCAGCATATCTGATTCTTCATTTTCTGATATGCAACAGTGGGGTGGTACACACTGTAGTACTACCCTTCTTTAGATGTCCACTTCTCGTATAATAATAATAATAATAATAATAATTTATAATTTTGACAAAAATTGGTAGCATATCCTATCCAGGACGTAGCTATCAACCCAGCATTTGTTGGCTGTGGTGATTTTCTAGGCAATATAAATACGTTCAGTAGGTTGCCATTGCTTTCTGAACGGTCCGGATGCACAATTGCCTGTGGTGAGGAACGAACTCGGTACCTTTGCCGTCACAGACGCGCTCTGTACCACTTCGCCACAGAGCCGGAATTTATAATAATAATAATAATAAGACAGGTCAGAATTGTAGGCTGCGAAACTGGATACATCAGAAAAAAATCCCACCAAATAGCTCTGTCCTGGGGTGCAATCGGTACCGCACTGATCTCGTCGGACTCAGGGTTAGCAGAGAATCAAGATTCCAAAAGTACCTCCTTGTGGTGCACCCTGGAAACAGAAATACAACTGTTCGTGCTGATTCTGGCAAAATCTTTCGGGGATCGTGTCCGTGAATGTGGAGGCAGCAGAGGAAAGAGAAATGAATGCAAGAGAAACAGTCAATATCTCAGAGACCACAATATCTCAGAGACCACAATATCTCGCCAACACACGCAGCGGCACTGTCAACACACAGTAACGCTGGTCAGCCCTGTCAGAACTTTGTGGGGGGGGGGGGTGCGGCTAGTGAAAGCGACACGAGAAGATCGATGCATGAGAGACGAAAAAGACAACATAATGAGCACAATGAAATGACAGCACAGCGCCAGAGGATAGCGCCAAGTGCAAATAGAAAGAGAACACGTTCCAAAGAAACCGGAACTACAAGCTCTGTTAGCTCGAGACAAGCTTCTAGTTACTGGTGCTTCTTACTGGCAAAGACCCAGCCCCTATCGTGGGCGCCTGCAAAGAAAGCAGCTCTGGCCCAGCTCTAATGTAGAGCTTTCCTATACCGGAAACATGCTCGCGGAGAGAAATGGTTCCGTACCCGATGGACTTAGGCACAAACAGGACAACGACGGCAGCCCTGGCCCAACTGTATTGTCAAGCTTTCCTGTACCGGAAACATGCTCAAAGAATTCAGTAATCGTTGGTCTCAGGGATAAATGGGACAAAGTCGTTCAGTTTGAGAACACGCCTTGCTCCCAAATGCGCGGTGAGACTCGGACTTGGACGAGGGGTTCACGATGTCGGTGAGCGACACCTCGGCTAAAAAGGCGAATGAGACAGGGTCCAACTCTTCGGTCGTGTTCTTCCTCAACCGGAACTAGGCTCGTGGATGAGAAAAGATTCAGTACCCGATGGGCACAGGTCATCTAATTACACGAGGCATGCTCACTGACCGTAGAACACCTCGTGCAAGATAGACGTGGACGACAGTCATCTCGGCGAAGAGTCATTACACGCCCGCGCGACCGTGGACAGATAGGCAGGCTGTCACAGGTTAGGAAAGCTCACTACCCGAATTAAATTCATGACAAAACGGATATGCTGGGCCTCGGATGTGCAGGCGACGAAGTGACCCAGCCGAGGTGCAAATAACACAGTTCAACTGTGGAGCTTGCAGCCCAACGTACTTCCCGTTCCCTGGAGAAAATCACACGATTTATTCGTTTTAGTCATAAGAGAGCAAACGCAGAAGAAAACGTTCAGTCCTCAGCTATTCGAGGTAGTGTAGAAACATCACGCCAGACCATTCCTTAACGTTATAAATCCACGATTTTCTCTGTCCTCCTCTCTTCCTTCCATCATCGACAGTTTATTGCAAAATAATTATTGAGATAGTCTCGTTACATGTCCAAACAAAACAAGTTTACACCGTTTCATCACTGACTAAAATGGTCTTTGCTAACCTGCAAGTGTGTTTATTAGCTGTCGGTCAAATATGTTTGTCTTGTTTTCTATATAACTAATTCTTAACAAATGTATGTAGCATTGTTTTCAAAATCATGAATCCTTTTTTTATGTGTTGGCATTGAGTGTCCAACTTTCACATATGTATAAAAAAAAATATACTTAGCACTAACGATCTGAATAGATTGATATTTACTCTAATGCTGCTCTTACGTCTCCAAATCATATTCAACCTTGCCATGACAGCCATCACTATCTCGAATCTTAGCTTAATCTCATTTCGTGAGTTATGGCAACTCATTCTACACTACCATCACATATTTGGGATCCGAGATATTTGAAGGTGTTGACTTCTTCAAGTTTATGACCATTTAACTAGATATTCATGGGATCTTGCTTGGTTTCACTAGTCATCAATATCAATGTTAATTTCCATGCCATATTTCCGACTGACGTCTTCCAACTTTCAAGTGAGATCATGGAGTTCATATTCGGAACCAGATCGATATCATCGGCATAAAGCAAATTACAAAGTGCCTACCACCAACAGTTATTGATGTCTGAAGATCTTGTTACGCTTCCTGAATTATATATTCAAGATATATGTTAAAAAGTATCGAAGAACTATGCAACCCTGAAGCACTTCTATATCCTTCTTGAAAAATTCACCAATCTCATTGTTTATGAAGACATCACTGACTGCATCTTTATACAGCGGTTCAATAACTTATATGATGATTTTGTCGAAGTTATATTGTGCCAGTATCTGCCACATACCTTGGTGCCACACGCGATCAAATTGCCTTTGGGAAATCAATGAAATTATGTTACAAAGCATGTTCATATTGTACGTGTTTTCCTATCAATATTTTGAGGTTAAGAATCTGTTGTGTGGTACTTATATTTTTACGGAAACCAACCTGTTCTTCTGTTAACATGTTCCTCTGATTTAGCCTGTATTTCCCCATCGAGGCCAGCTCCTTGACGTGGATATGGGGCTTAGTCCAGCCAGCAGAGGCTGGAAACTAAGACTGGCCGGGCCCTCCCACATTCGGGCAGGACCACAGTCTTGCCTAGCAAGTAAAGGTGCTGAAGTCAGCTACTTTGGCCAGTAGGCGCACCGCAACAATCAGAATGTCATGCATTATCGCACATGAATGTCTATATCTGCATTACGCCGTTATGGTGCTAACCCTGTGACGACTCACCAGGCAGGAGTAGCACCGGGCCCTATACCTCGAAAGGGCCCACCCCATACGACTGGAGGTCCTCTTCGATTGCCTTGTGGAGCCAGGAGGCACAAGAGTAATATCACTGACCAACAAATATTACCAACCAATGAGACACCACTTACAATAATGCACTGGAATGCTGAGGGTGTAAATAGCAAAAAACATGGCTTTAGCAAGAAATTAGAATTAGAAAACACCCTTCTTACGGAACAGGTCAGCATTTGTTGCATACAAGAGACACACCTCAGCAAAGATGTAGCCTTTAAAATTGCATATTATCAGTGCTTTAGAGCTGATCGAATAGACAGAAGAAAAGGAGGTATACTAACTCTAGTCAAAAATAATATCAGCGCACATCAAACTGAGCTATACATGGAAGGAGCAGAATATCAGGTCCTTCAACTAAAGACCAAGAACACAGACTTCAACCTACTAAATTATTATTGTCCAAATGACCAGTCCCCTTCCCTGGACACAATACCGTACAGAGGAAGACTGATAGTATGTGGAGATTTTAATAGTCACAAAGTTGGGGTTATGACCACATGGATAAAAGAGGAGAATAACTTGAAAGCTGGCAAGACGATAAATGTCTTCTATTGCTTAATAAGCCAAAAGATCCTCCAACATACTACTCAAGAGCATGGCAAACCACTTCCACGCCAGACTTGGCATTGTACTCAGCAGACCTAAACTGGGAAATCAATAGAACAGTGGGGAAGCAACTTGGAGGTAGCGACCATCGACCAGTCCTCTTTAGTATTAAACATGAACTCACAGGAAATGCATGTAGCTTTCCAAGATGGAATTATAAAAAAGCAAATTGGGGACTATTTAAACACCGCAGTAGTGTTTTAGCTGGACAAATAGATAGGGTCACAGGGACGGCTTAAAAGAAGCAGCTTCATACACCAGGCCAAGCGTCTATGTAGACAGGTATCGGATATGCCAGAGGTAACAATACCACAGACATCTCAACCAGAACACACCCCATGGGAAAAACGGACATGCCTACCAGTGACCATCCAAACAACAATAGCAGGTGTGCATGGGGATGAACATCAGAATAATCTGCAGAAAAGAGTAGCAGCTCTCAGTTTCCTTGATGATGTTTACCCAAGTGATCTATGGACCAGAGTATATACAGATGGATCAGCACAGAATGCAGTAAAAAAATGGAGGACGTGGTGTATATGTAGAATTCCCAGATGGCACCACTGATAACACTTGTATACCAACAGGGATTACTGCAACAACTATTACTCTGAAGTCAAAGCTATTTATACAGCTGCAGAGAAACTGTTAACATTGGACAGGACCTCACAGCCTATTGTAATACTTGCAGATGCAAGGTCAGTACTAGAGGCATTAAAATCCAATAAACTTCCAGAGTTAAAAGAGGTATTGTCCATAGTACAAAATAGGTGTAGAGTTATACTGCAATGGATTCCATCACACTGTGGAATAGCAGGAAATAAGAGAGCTGATCAACTCGCCAAGGAAGGTGCTAACATGCAGCAACCGGATGTACCAATCAGCTATCACCAAAAGAAATCCACGATAAAGGCACAATGAAAGCCTAACTTACCTCCACGGGACGACTACCACCTACTTAAAAGACAAGAACAGGTCATCATATTTCGACTGAGAACTGGACACAATAGACTAAACAGCCATATGTATACAAAATTTAAAATTGGCAAAACAGCAAAGTGTAATTGTGGACAAGTCAACCAGACTTCAGAACATATCCTTCAAGAATGTGCAAACTATGACACATTAAGATGCACATACTGGCCTTCTGATACACCAATGAATGTTAAACTTTATGGTACAAAACAAGAAATGGAAAACACTGTCCACTTTATACAAGAAACAACACTGCAGATATAGACATTATTAGCGAACGAAAGAAGAAGAAGCCTGAATTTTTTTTTCAGTTTGATCTTAAGCATCACATTACTAGAATAAGTTATTAGACTAATAGTTCTATATTTCTTTCATAGTTTTATGTTGCCTTTCTTAGGAATCGGTATCCCTAGCTATTTTCTAGAGTGCACCGCCAAGACAAGAGGCAGGGGTTTTTGCAGAACTGTCGCAGCCAAACTTCGTTGCGTAGACGGCTCCTGCTAATGATAAATTCTACTAGTTATGGGACTGCAGCTAATTACTGAGTTCATTCTTTTCTTATGATCAATAAAACGTAGGACTGTCGATAGCTACATCTAAAACCAACTCCGTGCTGATGAGTTCATGTATCATCATCCCAACTAAACCATATTTTATGCCCGCCAACTGTTGTAGTTTCACCTATCCCCGTCCATCTCATTTCAGCTAGACCTAGGTCATCCTAACTGTAACTATGGAGTTCATGAGTTACTCTTTGAACCTGTCGCACGCACACAGCCTGCGAATATTCCACGTTCCAATAATACAGTTAGTTCGAGAACAATTAAAAACATATTGTGCCAATACTTTAGTGTAACATTACTATTGGCAGGTTTTTACTAGGTGGTGTCCACATCCTCTCAGAAACTTGGCTTTTCGGCAAGCACAGTTTATAGCTGTCAAGGGCTTATAGGACAGACAGTGCACCAGTAAGAAACACCACCAGCTGACATTGGTTGGTTGTGTTGTAATTATTTCTCTAGCAAAGTTTAGGGCCTGTACTTCCGCAGAGTATCTGAGACTGAAGATTCCAGCTTCGACACGTGGATTCACTTTCTTTTTTCCGGATATTTTATGTAAACTCCAGTACCCCCAATCTTCACTACTCTGGTTGCTGATCCATCTGTATATACTTGTATCTACGCCTCCCTGGGGTATACACGCCTCCCTAAGACATGAAGAAATATATAAATTACTGGATACAGGAAATATACTACGGTTGTGAGGAGAAACGTTCATGTGTCCTATCATAAAGAAAAGCAACGTCGAACAGAAGCCTGACGGCTACAGACCAATAAGCCTACTAGTTGTGTCTGCAATAAGCCTACTAGTTGTGTCTGCAATAAGCCTACTAGTTGTGTCTGCAATAAGCCTACTAGTTGTGTCTGCAATAAGCCTACTAGTTGTGTCTGCAATAGGCCTACTAGTTGTGTCTGCAATAAACCTACTAGTTGTGTCTGCAAAACAATTAAAAGGACGACACGACAATCTGGGACAGGAACGTTATTTCGTCTTCTGTGCTGTTACACTCTATATATCTTCAATCATGTTGCATACTATTGTTTTCTTTTGTAGAGTTTTCAGGTTCTAATACTGTATTTGTTGTTTCTGATAGTTGAGATTTTAATATTGCTCCCATGAATCTGGGAAAGGTCTTGATGTTATTTATTTTGTTATGTTTGGTAGTTCCTCCTTGTATTCTCTGTTTAGTGTTTTTTTTTACATCTGTGAATAAAACTGCTTCAGCTCGGCCCTCCACTGGTTAGGTCACCGAATCTGGTCTTCCCTATGTGTACTAGCACGTTGTTGTATTTTTGTGTATGAATCATGGTCTTAGTGTCCCACCTTTGTGGTAAGGGGGTGATGTCTGTAATTTTGTTTCCATTTCATTTATTGTAGAGGTTTTCATGGCACCTTAATAAAGTGAAGTGCTTCATTTTGTACCTTGTCCAGAGCTTGTAGATGAGAATTGGTTACTGAAGTCCGTGCTGTTGATCCGTAATATGGTACTGATATAATTGCACATGTATATATATATATATATATATATATATATATATATATATATATATATATATATATATATATATATATATATATATATACCTTCTTTCAGATTGCTTCAATGTCCCTCTCTCCAACTTGTTCCTGCCAATTTTCTCTGGATGGTACTTGTTTTTTTTTTTACCTTTGTCTCTTTTTTCTCAATGTGAGGTCTCCATGTAAGTCTCTTATCTAGTGTAGTGCCCAAGCACACCGACTCCTATTCTATTTTGATACGTACATTTTCAAGTTTGATCTCTCCTGCTATGTCTTTATTTCAGAATGTGAATAGTATTCTTGAGGACTTTTCAGCATTGCTCTTTACCATCCATTTCTCTTCCCATGCTGGTATGTTGTCTGCTGCAGTTTATATTTTCATGTTCGCGATCTTTAGAGGTTCTTTAACACACCACCAAGTCATCAGCGTACATGACAGGTCTTATACATTGTGTGGCCATTCGCAGATTATATCGTTTATGAACACCTGAAACAGAGTTGGAGACAGTACTGATCCTTGAGGAACTCAATGTTGTAGGATAACTTTTTTGCGGTTGTGACGTTCCATAGGGACTCTTGCCTTCTCATTGTGTAGGAAGGATCGTATCTACTAACTTATGTTCCTCTTTTTCCATTTCGTTTCAGCTTTACTATCAGTCCATCTTTCCATACATTGTCAAAGGCGTTTTGGAGATCTATACATGGGGGGGGGGGGGACTTTCTTCTTTCCTTGAAATGCTTCTTCAATGATCTGGGACAGGAAAGTTATTTCGTCTTCTGTGCTGTTAAACTCTCTAAATCCAGCTTGTTCTGGCACCAAGAGATTCTCTGATTCTAGGTACCATTTCAGTCTTCTGTTGATCATCCTTTTCATTGTCTTGCAGACACAACTAATTAGGCTTATTGGTCTGTAGCTGTCAGGCTTCTGTTTGACCTTGCCTTTCTTTATGATAGGACACATGAACGCTTCTCTCCACGACCGTAGTACATTGCCTGTATCCCATCTATACTTGTATATCTGCAACAATATATATATATATTTCCTGCTTGTCCTAGGTTCAGAAATATTTCATTGGTGATTCTATTCGGTCATGATCATTTCCAATCTTTTAATTTACTTGTATATACTTTTATAAGTGGAGTAGGGGTATATTCTGTCGAGGTTCTTGCCTGGGGGAATTTCACATGGCGAGCATCACGACGATTTTTTAAATTTTGTCGTGCAGACATGTCAACTACTTGGGTTGCACGGCTACCATGGTCTCTGGCGCACTTGTTTTCCTGGTAGCTCTGACTTCAGCACATGTGCATGATTGCTTGCTAGATATTTAGTTGGCTTGACCAATCTTAGCTTCCAGCTTCTGTTGGATGGACTAAGGCCCATCTCCGTTCAAAGAATTAGCCTCGATGTAGAAGCCTCGATGTGGAAGCATCGATAGGGAAGCCTCGATGTGGAAGCGACAATATAAGATCAACGTTTTTAATAGGCTGACAAAAGTCCCGAGTGTTGTTACCGATAAGAATGCGGGCTAACGGAAAAACAGGAAGGGGATACAAAAAAAGAGTCACGTTTAATTTCAACAATTGAAGACCATGTTTAGAAGAAGTGATCCTGTACTAGACCACAAGCCTATTAATACAAACGATATATCTATTTAGCGTGGTAGAGGTGCACAATGGAGACTTCAACACTAAAATCTCTCCAGACATTCCTATCTTTGATCATACCAGCAAATGGGGGGAGGGGGGGGGGGGTAACACGTATTTCTTGATGTTATCAGGCCAACATTTTCATTTTCCTACCTTCTATTACCTTCCTCAAAAGTTCCCTTGCGCTATAATCTCTGAAAGCGAATTGTCTTGTTACATTCGAAACAAACCACGCAAAATAACATCGCTTTACTCTTTTCCCCGTTCTTGAATTATAGGCTTGTATATTAGATACCTAGAGGTACAGACCTTTTGTAACAATGACATCAAAATCACAATCCAACATTCAAGCTGGTACGCTCAGATGGCGCCTCGCAACTTAAGCCAACACGATTTGTCTTCTACTACACTCCATCGAGTAGGTGTCACCTGAACGGACCAAGTTAAAATCCCCTTTGATGCATTATGCCTTTTCTGTAATAATGCATTCTCGAGGCTTCGATCTATAATGTAACAATTAAGATGGATGTTCGTTGAATCTTGTACAGTATTTCTAATCACAATCTGTGTTGATGTATATGCCATAATTTCTCATTATTAATTTCAATGTTGAGTTTCTCAAGCTCAATCTCGGAAGCATCCATGTCATTGCTAATCTAAGATGGCATAGTCGTAGATCACCGATAGATGTAGGTATACGTCAATTGGATAGACACGGTAGTGATAACATGGTCGTCGGTATTGTTATACGTCAATTATACATTTTGTTGTTGCTACATTGTAAGATATATAATGAAATGTAAATGTGTAAGCACTTATATATGGACTATATATTATATATATATGGTTAGGATTATTCGGTGTAAGTTTCTATTTTGGTTTAGGTTTACGTGTAGGGATAGGTTTCTTCTTCGTCTTCTGCGTTCGTTCTCAATCTCCTGCAGATTAGCAGGATGTAGTCCGGAGAACGGAATGCGTTGTGTCATGGTTTACAGCAATGCTGCGATTTCTGCGCCTTTCGGCTGACACATCCGACTTCGGCATAGCTTTGGGTCACTGACCCTATATGGGATGGGACAGCCAACTCCATCCCATAACCTCCTTAGTCGCCTTTTACGACATGCGTGGAAGGTAAACCATGTTGCTATTCTTTGCTCTCCTTTCGGGCCCCGCCAACACACAGGCGAGGGATAGGTTTAAGCAGTGTTGCCATATCTCTATCTTCTAAAATAGTGGGGAAAGGGCATTTTTTGACAGAGAAAAAGGACCCATTTTATGTTTAATAAATAAAATGTATATTATACACATTCTAACTGGAAATAATCTTTCTTTCGTATGAAGAAAGAATTGCTAAGAGAAATGAAGATCAGGAAATAAAGATTGGACATATTAAAAGACATGACACTTTGTTGAAGACTTTACTTGAGGGTAAAGTTGAAGGGAAGCGAGCAAGAGATAGGCAGAGTTACAAGTGGAGAGTAACATCATAAGATGGACAGGTTACAGTCTAGCAGAGTGCATCACCAAAACAAGAGATAGAGGATGTTGGAGGTATGTTACAGCCAACCTTCGTTGCGGAGAAGGTACTTGATGATGATGAACTGAAAATATAATAAATCTGTACATTTTTATTTTAAAATACGCACATTTTTTAATGAATTATTTTGTTATATTAAATTACAATCAACATTAAAAAGTCTTTAATATACTTGCTTTCATCAGATTAACAAATACATATCCACTACTACTGCACGTCTACAGAACACAATCGTAGCTCTCTATTCCTTTTTATCTCTTTCACAACCTTATTTTTATACAAGATTGAATTTTATCCCCAGTGTTTTATTACGTTGGAATTAACTATGAAAATCAGACCTGTAGATAGGGAGGGTTTAGGGGTGTTCGACACCTCTTCACCTCCCACATTTTATCAAATCTGAACATGACTTTTGTACAAGATACGGTCATTTAAAAACTCTCCCGTAGAAATTTTTCAAAAATCGGTTTTTAAATTCCCTGCCAACCTGCCAAATAGTGCAATATAAAGACGAAAACGGACGAACAATCCCTGTTCCCCCCCCCCCCTTGATTTCGATAAATCCCCTTCCTTAACGTAATCATATCTACAGCCCTGATGAAATGTTGAGAAGATGTCTATAAAATGATAGGCCTATGGCACAAATGAGAGACCTGTGAAAAATACAATCACTTGTTTCTCTTCTATGTCATTTGAGCCTGCATAAAGTGGAAAATCGCATATTTCCTATGTCATTTGAGCATGTATAAAGAGAAAACTTGCTCCATGTTTCCTGTGTCATTTGAGTCTGTATAAAGAGAAAAGTCGTCCCATATTTCTATTGTGAGGAGAGATAGAAAAAAGAATTGAACAATTATTAACCATTCTGAAGTGCATACTTTTATATCATTACAGCTATCTTGTCAAGTTTTGATGTATCAATAATTCAATAATAGTGTTAGGGTTAGAGTTAGGTGTGATTTAGTGTTAGGTTTAGAGGATTAAGTGTTAGGTTTAAATTCAGGTGTTTGGTTAGATTTAGTGTTAGGTTTAGAGTTAGGTTAGATTTTGTATTAGGTTTAGAGTTTGACTAGATTTAGTATTAGGTTTAGAGTTTGACTAGATTTAGTATTAGGTTTAGAGTTTGACTAGATTTAGTATTAGGTTTAGAGTTAGATTAGATTTAGTATAAGGCTTAGAGTTTGACTAGATTTAGTATTAGGTTTAGAGTTTGACTAGATGTAGTATTAGGGTTAGATTAGATTTAGTATTAGGTTTAGAGTTTGAATAGATTTAGTATTAGGTTTAGAGTTATATTAGATTTAGTATTAGGTTTAGAGTTTGACTAGATTTAGTATTAGGTTTAGAGTTAGATTAGATTTAGTATAAGGCTTAGAGTTTGACTAGATTTAGTATTAGGGTTTTAGATTAGATTTAGTATTAGGTTTGAGTTTGACTAGATTTAGTATTAGGTTTAGAGTTAGATTAGATTTAGTATTAGGTTTAGAGTTTGACTAGATTTAGTATTAGGTTTAGAGTTTGACTAGATTTAGTATTAGGTTTAGAGTTTGACTAGATTTAGTATTAGGTTTAGAGTTAGATTAGATTTAGTATAAGGCTTAGAGTTTGACTAGATTTAGTATTAGGTTTAGAGTTTGACTAGATGTAGTATTAGGGTTAGATTAGATTTAGTATTAGGTTTAGAGTTTGAATAGATTTAGTATTAGGTTTAGAGTTATATTAGATTTAGTATTAGGTTTAGAGTTTGACTAGATTTAGTATTAGGTTTAGAGTTAGATTAGATTTAGTATAAGGCTTAGAGTTTGACTAGATTTAGTATTAGGGTTTTAGATTAGATTTAGTATTAGGTTTGAGTTTGACTAGATTTAGTATTAGGTTTAGAGTTAGATTAGATTTAGTATTAGGTTTAGAGTTTGACTAGATTTAGTATTAGGTTTAGAGTTTGACTAGCTTTAGTATTAGGTTTAGAGTTTGACTAGATTTAGTATTAGGTTTAGAGTTTGACTAGATGTAGTATTAGATTAGTTTTAGTGTTAAGTTTATAGTTAAGTTAGATTTAGTGTTAGACAGGGCCGTAGATAAGATATGGTTGCCTTAAAGAGGGGGTTTTACCTAAAAAGAAAATTAAAAAGTGATACAAGGTCTGTTTTCGTATGTAAGATGTGACATTTTTGCAAACAATTGCTACGGTGAATGTTTTTACCAAACTTTTGGTTAGTTCCTAATACTAAAAGTGATGTTCAGATGTGCTAAGAATTAGAGGGAGGGGAGGCCTGGTGTTAGGTTTTGATTTAGTATTATGTTTAAGCGTAAAGCTATAATTAAGATGTGGTTTAGGGATATGTTTAGGGTTAGGTTTATGGTTAGTTTTCAGATAAAATTGGCAGGACGTAGCTATCAACCCAGCATTTGTTGGCTGTGGTGATTTTCTAGGCAATATAAATACGTTCAGTATGTTGCCATTGCTTTCTGAACGGTCCGGATGCACAGTTGCCTGTGGTGAGGAACGAACACGGTACCTTTGCCGTCACAGACGCGCTCTGTACCACTTCGCCACAGAGCTGTTTTCAGATAACAGGTGGCAAATATTGAGCTAAATCGTGATCGGTCAGATCAAACTCCACACATTGATAAACGTCCAGTGTGGGTTAACAATCCGACGCACCAATGAAAATGCGACGGGTAAAGCATAGTCATATATTTGTGAAAATATGGAGATAACAAGAAAAAGGTATAAATGTCGTGGATATTTATAAGAAAAACATATTAGCAACAAGACGCTTCCACTAGAACGGCGTCATCACACCGAAGGACCGCAGGCAAACAACAAACTTTACATAGAAACACACATAAAAACATACAATGAACATCATATAAAGAAAGCAAAGAAACGGAGAAACCCGAAAGTGGAAAACAGGGATACGTAGTAGCCTAAATGGGCAATAAAGAGATATGTCTGGCTTGTCTTAAGGAACTTTGTTGTCATAGATTCTATTAGCATCCGATAACTTATATAATGTGAATATACCAAATGCACGTAGTCACTTGTGATGGACGAGCAAAATGTCTTGAGTAATGTTAAAATTGACTGATGGTACAGCCTTTAAATATTGTTGCCACGTGAATAAGTACAACATTTGTCAATGTGTCCCATTCTGTCGACGGTTACGTTCTTACATATAGTTCCAACATCGGCTGTGTGCTCCTATTTACGGATCGACAGATTCAAAGATTATTTACGGTCTGGTGATACCGGGTTGTGTACCGACGGAGTTGTATACAAGTCAATTATCGGAAATGACAATCGTACCCCGTCGAATATGTTCTCTTTTATGAACAGGAACATCTCCGCTGTTGTATTTCGTACTGTGTTCATGAATCATTTACCAATCTCACGAAAATTCCCCCTGAAGACTTCTGTGGAAAAACACGATCAATATCTTTATTTACGTTTTGAGGATACACATTCAACAATTGTATTTAGTTCAACAATTATCGTTGAATTCTTGATAAGTTGGGAAACACATCTCACAAATGTTCTTGATAGGTTGGGAAACACATCTCACAAATGTTCTTGATAAGTTGGGATACACATCTCACAAATGTTCTTGATAAGTTGGGACACACATCTCACAAATGTTCTTGATTAGTTGGGACACACATCTCACAAATGTTCTTCTCGAAAAGAAATCATGCAAACGGAATTTGAACTTGGTCCGATCAGATGGCGCCAACTCGCCTGGCAACTAGAATCAACACATTTAAAATGTTCATATAGCATGTTCTGATCATAGACGTACAGATACGAAGTTCAGATTGACAGAAAGACATACTTGTCCAACACTGTCGACTACCAATAGATACATAGAGTACATTCTTATATATCACATGTGAGCACTGCTACTATGACACAAATATAAATATCTAGTGATAATGATAGTACCTATATCACATTTCTTGATCACTGAATGTCCCGGAGAACAATTGCGATGAAACAGCGGTTAAATCCTTTGTTTTGTGCTCAAATTATCGACCACCATCTGGGATCAAACATTATCTGAGAGAAAGCATAGTCTCAGAGAAAACATTATCTGAAAGAAAATATTACCTGAGAGTAAAAACTATCTGAGAGAAAGCATAGTTTGAGGGAAAACAATGTCTGAAAAAAAACCCATTACCTGAGAGTACATACTATATGAGAAAACATAGTTTGAGGGAAAACACTGTCTGAAAGAAAACATTAACTGAGATTAAAAACTGAGAGAAAATACTATCCGAGATAAACATTATCGGAAAGCTAACATTATCTGAGGGTAAACACTATCTGAGAGAAAACACTGAGTGTAAACACTATCTGAAAATAAACTTTATCAGAAAGTAAAAACTATCTGAGATAAATACTGTATGAAAACATCTGAGAGTAAAAATTATTTGAGAGAAATGTCCGAGAGTAAAAACTATCTGAAAGAAAATATTATCTGAGATAAACACTATCTGAAAGAAAACAATATATGGGGGAAAAATAGGAAAATACTTCCAGAGTAAAATCAAATTCATATTATTTATTCTCATTTATTTGTTTCAGGAGATAAACCACTTTGTTCACTGCCTAACAACCCGCTATTTACGACGCATTTATTTGTTTCACGAAAGAAACAACTTTATTTACAGCCATAAAACACGCTATTCGCTACACATTTATTTGTTTCAGGAGATAAACCACTTTGTTCACTGCCTAACAACCCGCTATTCACTACACATTTATTTGTTTCATGAAAGAAACAACATTGTTTACTGCCATACAACCCGCTATTCACCACGCATTTATCATTTATTTGGGACTTTTATATCATTTGCATTTGTTGAATATTCCTTCGCTGCATCAAATGCTAGTCATCAGTGGACACTTCAGTCTGAGACGTTCCTCTGGTAAACCGAAATTATTACATAGCCAACAAAAATGACACTAGATGATGATAACACAGAAATAATGGATGGCACATGACCACAAAAATCAGAAGGTCAGGGCAGGATGAACCTGAACTAGAAATTTTCTAAGACGGCCAAGTCGACTATTGTTTCCATGGGATATGTTCACAGACTCACGCTGAGATGCACGTGAAAGATCCTGGACAAAGACGCCGTCCAGTTTGCTGTAATCACAGCTTCTGTTGCCCTCTTGCGCGTGTCTCGGCCGTTGAAAACGTGAAAGGTGGTTTAGGGATGTGTTCACCTTTGTTATCCGTGTCTGTGGCGGGGCGTTTTCACGAACCTATCTTACTCTCTGAATGCAGTTCAGAAATCCCTTATTTTCACTAACTTTGAATATGAGTGAAAGAAACATTACAGGAAAAACCGGACAGAACGCAAAGAGATAGAGAGAAATGGTATTTGAAATTGTCGATGATAGACAGAATTTGAAGCATGACAAGAATAGCGAAGACGAAGACATTCGCATGTCCGAAATGTTCATTGCAATTTTTAAAAATCAGCCAATCTAGATAATCCGATCAAGATAATCCTCAAACTCCTGCAGATTAGAAAGATATATTCCCTAGCACGGAATGAGTGGTGTCACCATTTATATCTTAGCTACTTCTTCTTCTTCTGTTCTCAAACTCCTGCAGATTAGCAGGTGTATTTGGGAGAATGGTAAATTTTGTGTTATGGTTTACAGCTTAGCTGCGATGCCTAGGTTATTTATTATATATAAGGTGAGTCCTGCTGCCATGTGACATATATAAATATCGGATGACAGGCTTTTGGGCGTGACAGAATTAACTTTAGCATAGCTTCTGGACCATTTTCACCCTTTTTGTTGTCTGTCCATCACATGCTGTTGCATTTCTCATCTTTTCACAAAATAATGCGTCCTTTTACTGTAGAGCTCCCCGCCGAAGACGGATGTGTCGGACCATTGGCGCAAATCGAACGGCGACACAACGCATTTCCATTCTCTGGACTACATCCTGCTGGAAATCTAGTACGGCCATTGTTCTGCTTCCAAAGAGATCTGGCAGGAGTTTGAGAATGAACGCTGAAGAAGAAGAAGAAGACTGTAGAGCTCCATGTAGATCTATTTTATGCAACATCTTCTCATGTATCTTGATTTATTTCAAAGGCTTTCAGTGAGGTTTTTAACGAATCGTTGTAGCTTCTTTTGGCCACCTTGACATCGTGTACCTTCCTCTAACTCACAATGGAGAAGTATCTTTGGCAGGCGATGATTTGATATACGTACCAGATAGCCTGCCCAATGAATTTGTGATCAGAATAATGTCAATGCTAGGGATATCAGATCTGTCATTGACTGGTACCCGGAATCTTGTCTTGTCATCTGATGTTCGTAACTTTTCTGAGACAAGCTGTGTGAAAAAGTCTCCTCACATGACGACTATACACAGTCCATGTTTCACTAGCGAATAACAGCACTGAGAGTGCCACTGTTGTGTAAACATTCAGCTCTTTCTGTAATTTAATGTTATTTCTATGCCACACATTTATATACCACACAATTCAATGCCACACATTTCAATGCCACACATTTCAATGCCACACATTTCAGTACCACACATTTGCGTACAATCTGCTGATACGTTCACCATATATTGAACATGACAATCGACTCTACCCCCAAAAACCTCTTTACCCATCTCTTACGACATGCATGGAAAGTAAACAGTGCTGCTATTCGTTGCTTCTTCTTCGGGCCCAGGAAAACATAATCGTATCTTATCTGCGATAATCTAGCATTTTCGTACGAGAAATTCGACATCAGAATGACTTGTGATCACTTTGATTATGTTGTTCCTCCGTCGGAGTCGACGATGACCATTCAGCTCAACTTATGATGATGATAAGACGACGATGTCTGCGGTGTGTTCGATTGTGACTAATGAGTCCTATGTGTGTTTGGAATTGTCTACCACACTCTGAGCATGTGTGGGAGGAATCTGTGAGACATTGAGCAGCTCCTGTCTTTCTTCTAGCACGTTTTTGTTGCGCAGCTTGCTGTCTGATGTTCTGTGCAGCTGCTGCAGGACTCTTGATTCTGCAACGTTAATCGGATCTGTTTTGTGTGCAAAATTTCCCCATGAATATGTGTCTATTTTGAAGTGTATCAGTGCTGTCTAAAGAGTGTCTTTAAAACGCTTTTTCTGTCGTCCGAACTAGGGGAAGCCAGTCTGGAGTTCTCCATATAACACCTTTTTCTGTCGTCCGAACTAGTGGAAGCCAGTCTGGAGTTCTGCATATAACACCTTTTTTGGAAGTCGATGATCTTTTATGCGGATAGTGTGTCCTGCCCAGCGTGTCTGGTCCTTCATCAACGTTGTATGTATGCTTACAGACTTAGATTTCATCAGTACTTCACTGTTTGGTATTTTATTATATATTAGATGGTACACCCAACTCGATTTCGAAACCTGATTAGTCGCCTGATTTTAAAACATTCTAGACAGGTCACAGTGTTGATGTTTGTGCTTCCCTCTCAAACTATGGCAACAGTGGACGAATGTTAATATCTGAGAATATTTGACCGTACTGAAATTATGCAGTCATATAGAATGTTTGGTAAAAAGTCATCAACATTAACATCATGAAATAGTTGCAGGCTTTCATGTGTTTGGAAGTCTGCATATAACATATGATGGAACATACTTTCTTATAAATAGACTTAGCCATCTCTGAGAAGGAGGCTGTTGTACGCAGCATTGCATAGCAGATGCAACTACAATCTTCTTGGCATGAAATACATCTTCGAAGAACTCTACAGTCTAAATCGCAAATAGGGAACAAACAATGAGAGAACATCACTTTTGTGCTGTCGAGTCTCGAAATGGGTGGAAGGAAACTTTGTCGTGTATATTGTAAAAGGCATCTAAGGAGAATGCTGTTCCATCCCACAGAAAGTTTAAATTGACATAGAAGTCATGTGGATGTCGGATTTGTAGAATATCATTGTAGAATATCATTGTAGAATATTTAAAATAATGTTAAAATATGGACAAAATTTGTATCACGTCGAAAGGTAGAACTTTTCAGATAATATTAAAAAGTGACGCATGCGGTTGCGTCAGTAGGTCTCACCATTGGCCCACTAGACACACCACTTATGCAACCGACAATCTTAGTAGATAGCATGCTGTTATATTGAGACTTTCTTACGGAAGCTTTGTAGCATGACATCTATACAATTATATACCCTCTCTGAGTAGAAGGCTCCTTCAATAGGCATTGCACTAAGCCGAAAGCTGAAGTCTCCTGAGTATGAAATAAAATCCATAACACTGCACATAGGATGTAAGAGCTAATCTCTCGAAATTTCTGGGGTTCTCAAAAAAACAAAACAATAAATAAACATATTAAAACGTTAACAACATTTGTATCATGTCGACATGTAGAACAGTTAAGATAATATTAAAACATGGACGACATTTGCATCACGTCGACAGGTAACATATTTAAGATAATAGTAAAAAATCGACGACATTTATATCACATCGACAGGTAGAATTTTAAAGATAATATTAAAATATGGGCGCCATTTTTGTATCACGTCGACATGTAGAAAATTCAAGACAATATTAAAACATGTACGACATGTGTATCACGTGGACAATAAGCGACATACACCGAGTAGGTTTTTTATTCCAAGTATAAGCTTGCCCTGCGATGCTAACCACTGGCTTCACATATCTTGAAAACTGACACGCGACTCACTGGACAAAAAGAAAAATTTAAACAGTGAGCAAATAGTCACAATCGTTTGCTGGTCATCGCTAGTGACCATTTCCTCCAAAGTTCACAGAAAGGTTCTGGTTTATTTCCTTTAACTGGTCAACCATTTGAGGATATAATTTGAGCTGACTCACAACATAAGGCCTCCCATGTCGTTAACGCTAAAATGCACTGATATAGCCAAAACGTCAATGGACACTACCTCCTAGCACTGGAGAACAGCTTGCACATATGCCAGAGAGACTTTCAGAGAGACATTGATGACAACGTTTCCAGATATATATATATATATATATATATCCTTAACAGAGAATGTTTGATGTATAGTGGATTCAGGGCCTAGGCGGAGGGGGGGGGGGGGGTCATATAAAACAAAAGCATACAGCGAAAAAAACACCTTTCAGTTAAAGAAAATCAAGATCATGACAACAGATAAAACCAAAGTAACACCAAGAATTAAAATAAATAACCTGGAACTAGAAAAAATAGGCAAGTTTGATTATCTGGGTGCAAATATAAACAGCTTAGAGGATTGTACAATGGACATTAGGAAAGGATTAGCGATAGCGATAACGAAATTTAAAAAAAAAAAAGAAAAGTTTATAGAAAAAAATGTTATAAAGAGACAAAAGTTATACTTCTTAGATCATACATTTTTCTTGTTGCACCTTACGGCTGTGAGACTTTGATAATAAATAGAACAATGGCAAAAAAGAATATCGGCTTTCGAACTGAAGTGTTATAGGGCAATATTACAAATTTCCTGGACAGAAAAGATGGGGAATAGTGAGGTTTTGAATATGCTAAATATAGAAGGAGGATGGCTGGTGAATACAATTTTATATAGAAAACTGAAATATTCCGGACATATAAAAAAGACACAACGGCATGGAAAGACGCAAATTAGAGGGCAGAATTCCGGGAGTAGAAGAAGAGGTAGACATAGAAGGAGATGTACATATAACATCAAAGATTGTATCAAGATATGATTGTAGAAGACTTTGCACAGGATAGAGTCGGGTTCAGCACATCAGTTGCAAAGACAACTTTCTGGACAGAATATGTCATGTGATGATGATGATGATGAAGAAGTGATCTCACTAACTTTAGTCTACTTACCTTGAAGTAATCTCTGTAATTTAAGTCTACTTACCTTGAAGTAATCTCTGTAATTTAAGTCTACTTACCTTGAAGTAATCTCTGTAATTTAAGTCTACTTACCTTAAAGTAATCTCTGTAATTTAAGTCTACTTACCTTAAAGTAATCTCTGTAATTTAAGTCTACTTACCTTGAAGTAGTCTCTGTAATTTAAGTCTACTTACCTTGAAGTAATCTCTGTAATTTAAGTCTACTTACCTTGAAGTAATCTCTGTAATTTTCGTCTATTTATCTTGAAGTAATCTCACTAACTTTAGTCTACTTCTCTTGAAGTAATCTCACTAACTTTAGTCTACTTCTCTTGAAGTAATCTCACTAACTTTAGTCTACTTATCTTGAAGTAATCTCACTAACTTTAGTCTACTTCTCTTGAAGTAATCTCACTAACTTTAGTCTACTTATCTTGAAGTGATCTCACTAACTTTAGTCTACTTCTCTTGAAGTGATCTCACTAACGTTAGTCTACTTACCTTGAAGTAATCTCTGTAATTTTAGTCTATTTATCTTGAAGTAATCTCTGTAATTTTAGTCTATTTATCTTGAAGTAATCTCTATAATTTTAGTCTATTTATCTTGAAGTAATCTCTATAATTTTAATCTATTTATCTTGAAGTAATCTCTGTAATTTTCGTCTATTTATCTTGAAGTAATCTCTATAATTGTCGTCTATTTATCTTGAAGTAATCTCTATAATTTTAATCTATTTATCTTGAAGTAATCTCTAACTTTAGTCTATTTATCTTGAAGTAATCTCACTAACTTTAGTCTACTTCTCTTGAAGTGATCTCACTAACTTTAGTCTACTTCTCTTGAAGTGATCTTTTGTGATATTTATCTTGCATTGGGTACCTTTATTTAATTATATAGTAATTAAAATGAGAACAGTATTACATAAAAATCATAATTTGAAATTATTGCCGATTTATGTACTTCCTTTCTCTAATTTATGTCTATGAACATTTCCTGTTGCAATATACTGTTGTGATACATGGTTATTAAATAAAACAAAAGCACAGAGAAATACTGCTTTCGAAAATGAGTTGCTACAGGAGAATTTTATGTATAGCATGGACAGCTAAAAAGAGAAATCAAGAAGTTCTAAGATCAATAAACGTCGAGGCTCCTTAGCAACAACTTAACATGAATCTGGTGTTTTTTGTTGTTGTTTTTTGGTTATCTTTGGTCGTTTGGTCGTATAAAGAGATTTAACAACATGGAAAGATTACTAGCTGATGGCAGAGTTAACGAGAACAAATGGAGAGGGATTCCAATACGACGATGATGCAGTGATATATCAGATTGTTTAAGCATGTCTCTAGCCACGGAAGTTGAACACTCCCAGAATCGCACAGTGTTTAGAGATTCCATAAGGAAGACCACATTCTGGAAAGAATATGTCACATGATGATGATTAGTTTATGTATGGAAACGATAGTTGCTGTTTTTGTAATATCACTTCTCAATTTCTACTGGAAACGATAGTTACTGTTTTGTAATATCATTTCTCAATTTCTACTGGAAACGATAGTTACTGTTTTGTAATATCATTTCTCAATTTCTACAGTTATAAGCTTGTTAAGAGCAAGTTCATGACATTTGACCCCTCCTCTAAGTGAGTACTTTTTTAAATAGCAATAGTTGAATATCCATGCTTAGATATAGGTAGATAGTGGCTCAACCCCTCACCCCGCACTTTTTGGTAAGTCAGGACTCGACATAAAGTATTAAGAAGCAAGCCGAAAAGAGGGTGAAAATCACCCCCCCCCCCCCTCAAGGGTTCAGAAAAGGTCACCAATAAATTCAACATGAACGAAAATGTTACAGTATTTTTTAGACTAATCCCCTATCCCTTAATCTGCTTACCTTGTTTTGTATTTTTTATATTGTATTATTTGTACTTGTTTTGTGTATCGAAATTGGTATGTTTTCTTGTGTGCACGTCATTACCCACTAGTTTTAGTGATAGCACGTCGTGTCTGAGTGAAACTATTATAAAAACCTGTGTTTTACGTAAGTACAATTGTTGTTACCTTTCCCCACTAGTTTTAGTGATAGCCCATCGTGTCTGAGTGAAACTTTTATAAAAACCTGTGTTTTACGTAAGTACAATTGTTGTTACCTTTCCCCACTAGTTTTAGTGATAGCCCGTCGTGTCTGAGTGAAACTATTATAAAAATCCTGTGTTTTACGTAAGCACAATTGTTGTTACGTTTCACGCAGTTACCTTATATTTTTTATCTCTTAATCGCAGACGTATCAGTGATCCTGTATATATCACAAGTGGAGCGGGATTGGGGGGGGGGGGGTTCATCCGAATTCATGTGATGCTTAGGTGAAGGTATTACCAGAATGAGGTTGGGAACCATTGATGTAACCGTATCGACGGATATAATTGTGTGTGTGTATGTGTGTGTGTGTGTGTGTGTGTGTAACTGTCTCTGTGTGAGAGCTTCATTGACAGACCCACATTCCGAAGCCTGTATTGATAATAAAATGAAATGCTATCCTCCCTGCCGCTTCCCATCACTAACTCTCATCAGAATCGATCTTTGGAGAAATCCAACCCCGTCCAGAACGAGAATTGACCAATCTATCACAGCTGTAACTATATCCCATGAATCTGCTGCTGTTAGAGCGCTTCACACGCAGTTCGGGTAGCTTTTAACGTCAATTGGCTCAGCTGGTCTCACAGATAACATGCACGACAGGGTACAGTGAACATATTCATTCTTTCTCAACATAAGACAACTTATCTAGAACTTATGCAATAACGGTTCATTGGAGTAGGAGGCACAAAATAGACTACTCCAGTCTGCACATTTTCTGACTGCGGCGAGACAGAAAGTACTGGATTGGAAGATTCAAATTAGCATAAATTTTCCGCTGAAAGTGTCACAGAGCACCCTCACATACAGATCGGTAGGCCCCTATTATTTGGATCATAATTTCTATCTAGTGAATAGAACATGCCATATTTCACAAATAAAACACTATACCAATGCATGTGTCTATTCGAGTGCTAGGATGTAAGATTCAGCCAATTCTTTTTTTATGGATGTGAAACATGGACTGAAAAAAATAGCCTACAGTGAACAGGGGGCAACTAGAGTGCGTTATTTGAGAAGAATGAGGAAAATACTATGGAAGCAAATGTCAAACCGTAGATAAGGTGGGGGGGGGTGGAGGTCCATATATTACCTAAATAATGAGTGGGGCGAGTGGGTCTGAAACAATTTAACAGTTGTTGACAATGTGAGGAGGTAAGAGTAGACAAATGTTTACGTCAACAATATTTGTTGTTTTCTACGTCTATTGTATTTCTAGAATTTGAAGGGGGAAAATCGAAAATTCTGAAATAAATACGTTTTCCATATGTTTTATGATAAAAATATGGGAGCGAGGTAAATATTTTGACAAAATTAAGCAGAGGGATCATGAATTTAGAAACCACCAGAAAGATCAAGGGGAGAATAGACAGAGAAAGACAAAGGGAGAAATTTCTGGATGGATTGTCATTGTGGCACAAAAAGAAATCACCAAATGAACTTATTAACAACACAAGAAACAGAGAGTTGTGGAGAATCATGATCGTCTAGGCCACACGGCATGGCACTTGATTGATTGATCCATTAATTCTTGACAGTTGATGAAAAGGGGGGGGGGGATAACGATCTATTTTTGGTACAACACTGTTGACGCAATATATGGACACCCCTTGCTTGTAGGATTCTCTGATAGATCTTCTTACCAGAGACGCTGACGTCAAGAGATAAATTATAGAAGAACTTCAAGACAGACAGTCAATATTTATAAAGCATGTGATGAGAAAAATATAATTATTACATTTAGTAGCAATTCCACAGACGATGGAGAGAAGAAGCAGAGGAGGACAATGTGAGAATTTCAGAATGAGTTGTCACCATGGCATGAGAGAATGTACAACACAAGCAACAGATGCTTGTGTAGGAACATAATTCTCTTTACGTATAAGGTATGCCACTTTTATTTATGTAATATTATATTATATCCTGTCATGTCATGTCATATAATATAATATAATATAATATAATATAATATAATATAATATAATATAATATAATATAATATAATATAATATAATATAATATAATATAATATAATATAATAATATAATATAATATAATATAATATAATATAATATAATATAATATAATATAATATAATATAATATAATATAATATAATATAATATAATATAATATAATATAATATAATATAATATAATATAATATAATATAATATAATATAATATAATATAATATAATATAATATAATATAATATAATATAATATAATATAATATAATATAATATAATATAATATAATATAATATAATATAATATAATATAATATAATATAATATAATATAATATAATATAATATAATATAATATAATATAATATAATATAATATAATATAATATAATATAATATAATATAATATAATATAATATAATATAATATAATATAATATAATATAATATAATATAATATAATATAATATAATATAATATAATATAATATAATATAATATAATATAATATAATATAATATAATATAATATAATATAATAATTTTTGTGAGGGTGTTGATACTGAACAGTTGTTTGTGTGTGTGGTGAGGGTGTTGATACTGAACAGTTGTTAACGTGGTATGGGGAGGGTGTAAAACTGAACAATTATTGATGTGTGTGGGGAGGGTGTAAAACTGAACAATTATTGATGTGTGTGGGGTGGGTGTAAAACTGAACAATTATTGATGTGTGTGGGGTGAGTGTAAAACTGAACAATTATTGATGTGTGTGGGGTGAGTGTAAAACTGAACAATTATTGATGTGTGTGGGGTGAGTGTAAAACTGAACAATTATTGATGTGTATGGGGAGGGTGTAAAACTGAACATTTATTGATGTGTGTGGGGAGGGTGTAAAACTGAACAATTATTGATGTGTGTGGGGTGGGTGTAAAACTGAACAATTATTGATGTGTGTGGGGAGGGTGTAAAACTGAACAATTATTGATGTGTGTGGTGAGGGTGTAAAACTGAACAATTATTGATGTGTGTGGGGTGGGTGTAAAACTGAACAATTATTGATGTGTGTGGGGTGAGTGTAAAACTGAACAATTATTGATGTGTGTGGGGTGAGTGTAAAACTGAACAATTATTGATGTGTGTGGGGTGAGTGTAAAACTGAACAATTATTGATGTGTATGGGGAGGGTGTAAAACTGAACAATTATTGATGTGTGTGGGGTGAGTGTAAAACTGAACAATTATTGATGTGTGTGGGGAGGGTGTAAAACTGAACAATTATTGATGTGTGTGGGGTGGGTGTAAAACTGAACAATTATTGATGTGTGTGGGGTGAGTGTAAAACTGAACAATTATTGATGTGTGTGGGGTGAGTGTAAAACTGAACAATTATTGATGTGTGTGGGGTGAGTGTAAAACTGAACAATTATTGATGTGTGTGGGGAGGGTGTAAAACTGAACAATTATTGATGTGTGTGGGGTGAGTGTAAAACTGATAGCTGTTCATACATGCATGTGTTAATGTATAAGTTTGTGTTTTTGTGTGTGCGCGTTAAAATATATGCAACTACTGGAGTCAAACACATAAATCTCCAACAGCTGGAGTCACCAAATGGGGACTTCTGACCTACTGACTTCTTGGTTTACTTACTTACTTCATGGTTTACTTACTGACTTCATGGTTTACTTACCGACTTCATGGTTTACTTACCGACTTCATGGTTTACTTACTTACTTCAGGGTTTACTTACTGACTTCATGGTTTACTTACTTACTTCATGGTTTACTTACTTACTTCATGGTTTACTTACCGACTTCATGGTTTACTTACTTACTTCATGGTTTACATACTTACTTCATGGTTTACTTACTTACTTCATGGTTTACTTACCGACTTCATGGTTTACTTACTTACTTCATGGTTTACTTACCGACTTCATGGTTTACTTATTTACTTCATGGTTTACTTACTTACTTCATGGTTTACTTACCGACTTCATGGTTTACTTACTTACTTCATGGTTTACTTACTTACTTCATGGTTTACTTACTGACTTCATGGTTTACTTACTGACTTCATGGTTTACTTACTGACTTCATGGTTTACTTACTGACTTAATGGTTTACTTACTGACTTCATGGTTTACTTACTGACTTCACGGTTTAATTACTTACTTCGTAGTGTACTTACTTACCACATAGTTTACTTACTGACTTCATGGTGTACTTACTTACCTCATACTTTATTATTGACTGCATGATTTACCTACTTACTTCATGGTTTTCTTACCTTATGGTTACTTACTTAATTCATTTTTGCTTACCTCATGATTTATTTACTTACCTCATGGCTTACTTACTTACTTTATGGTTTGCTTGCCTCATGGTTTGCTTACCTCATGGTTTACTTACCTCATGGCTTACTTACTTAACTCATTTTCACTTACCTCATGATTTATTTACTTACCTCATGGCTTACTTACTTACTTTATGGTTTGCTTACTTCCTTCATGGTTTACTTACCGACTTCATGGTTTACTTACTTACTTCATGGTTTACTTACTTACTTCATGGTTTACTTACTGACTTCATGGTTTACTTACTGACTTCATGGTTTACTTACTTACTTCATGATTTACTTACTGACTTCATGGTTTACTTACCGACTTCATGGTTTACTTACTTACTTCATGGTTTACTTACTGACTTCATGGTTTACTTACCGACTTCATGGTTTACTTACTGACTTCATGGTTTACTTACCGACTTCATGGTTTACTTACTGACTTCATAGTTTACTTACTGACTTCATGGTTTACTTAATTACTTCATGGTTTACTTACTTACTTCATGGTTTACTTACCGACTTCATGGTTTACTTACTTACTTCATGGTTTACTTACTTACTTCATGGTTTACTTACTGACTTCATGGTTTACTTACTGACTTCATGGTTTACTTACTTACTTCATGGTTTACTTACTGACTTCATGGTTTACTTACCGACTTCATGGTTTACTTACTGACTTCATGGTTTACTTACCGACTTCATGATTTACTTACTTACTTCATGGTTTGCTTACCTCATGGTTTACTTACTTAATTCATTTTTGCTTACCTCATGATTTATTTACTTACCTCATGGCTTACTTACTTACTTTATGGTTTGCTTGCCTCATGGTTTGCTTACCTCATGGTTTACTTACCTCATGGCTTACTTACTTAACTCATTTTCACTTACCTCATGACTTATTTACTTACCTCATGGCTTACTTACTTACTTTATGGTTTGCTTGCCTCATGGTTTGCTTACCACATGGTTTACTTACTTAACGTATTTTTACATATCTCATGGTTTACTTACTTACTTCATGGTTTACTTACTTCATGCTTTACTTACTTACCTCATGGTTTACTTACTTACCTCATAGTTTTCTTACTTACTTCATGGTTTACTTACTTACTTCATTTTTACTTACTTACTTCATGGTTTACTTACGTACTTCATAGTTTACTTACCTCATAGTTTACTTACCTCATAGTTTACTTACTTACCTCATAGTTTACTTACTTACTTCATAGTTTACTTACCTCATAGTTTACTTACTTACCTCATAGTTTACTTACCTCATATTTTACTTACTTACCTCATAGTTTACTTATCTCATAGTTTACTTACTTACCTCATAGTTTACTTACTTACCTCATAGTTTACTTACTTACCTCATAGTTTACTTACCTCATAGTTTACTTGCTTACCTCATTGTTTACTTACTTACCTCATAGTTTACTTACCTCATAGTTTACTTACTTACCTCATAGTTTACTTACCTCATAGTTTACTTACTTACCTCATAGTTTACTTACCTCATAGTTTACTTACTTACCTCATAGTTTACTTACTTACCTCATAGTTTACTTACTTACCTCATAGTTTACTTACCTCATAGTTTACTTACTTACCTCATAGTTTACTTACTTACCTCATAGTTTAATTACCTCATAGTTTACTTACTTACCTCATGGTTAACTTACTTATCTCATGGTTTACTTACTTACTTCATAGTTTACTTCTTTACTTTATGGTTTACTTACTTACCTCATAGTTTACTTAACTACCTCATGGTTAACTTACTTATCTCATAGTTTACTTACTTCATGTTTACGAACTAAACATTTCCTTCTAGTATGACCACCAACACAATTGATCAACCTGATGCACCAGCCACCAAAATGAAAGTCTTGAGCCGAGCATGAATCTGGTGATATTAGTAATGATGGGAATATTGCGATACGCTCTTGCAACGATGATTGATAGGGTTAAGATTAAACCAAAGCGAAAGCCGAACGAGACACAGGAAGTGAATCGTTCAATACCGACTCGGCTTTCTAGTACCAACAGGGAATATGTCCGTGATACTCCTCGGTAATGATATCTGGAGACAGAGATGGCGCTGGCGATTTATCTTAGTCGTTGTTTTTTTGCTCCTGTCTATATTCAAAAATGATGGCTGGCTTCGATTGAGACATTTATTTCAGATTTTTTTCTTTCTCATTGGGTTTTCTTGCTCGAGAGGAGGGATGCAGTAGAGGTTGCAGAAAATGGGAAGATTTGTCATTGGGTTTTCTTTCTCGAAAGCAAGGATACGGTAGAGGCAGCAGAAAATGGAAAGATTTGTCATTGGAAAAGTGCACAGAAATACTAGACAGAACGAAGCTTATTCACCCGCACATTCTCTCTCCATCTCTCTCTCTCTCTCTCTCTCTCTCTCTCTCTCACGCGCGGGCGCATACAAAATACCCACAAAAGCAAATTTTGAACATTATATAGTGCCGGAACACAGGACATAGACTTGGAATAGACAAAATTGTTTCTTTAATTGCACGTGTGTGTTAGTGTGTGTGCATGTATGCGCGCGCGTGTGTGTATGTATGCGTGTGTGTGTGTGTTGGTGCGTGCGTGTCTGTTCCTGCATTCGTGTGTGTGTGTGCGTGTATGTATGTGTGTGTACTCATGTATGTACATTTGTGTATGTGTGTGCATGTATGTGTGTATGTGCGTACATGTTGCAATGGTACATTAATAGTTTTCCCATCCGCCCCTTCTCAAACTCCCGCTGTATCTCTCGTATAGTTTTCCCATGCGCCCCTTTCCAAACTCCCGCTGTATCCCGCTGTAGCATTACAATGTTGCTACAAGATTTCCAGTAGTTTGTGGTCCACAGAACGGGGGCGCGCTATGTTAACATTTTAATTTCATATTATGCCCGACACATCCGACACCAGCAGTATTAAGAACTATGATATTTTAAAATAAACATAACATGTGTTTGTTTCTTTTGTGTCCCTCTGTGATGGGTTCTTACGTGCGCTTTCACGGTCACACAGAGAGAGAGAGATGGAATTAGTCAGTTAAAGATGGTTTATTATGTGCACTTTCATGGTTACACAGAGAAATATGGAACTACGTCTAAAATAAAAATGGCTTCTTAGGTGCACTTTTATGGTGACACAAAGAAAGATGGAACTAAGAGTCAGTTAAAAATAAATAGCTATCATATGTTATATGAAATAGCCATCAACTTAGAATTGTATTGCTGTAGTGCTTTTCTTGGCAGTAGTTTGTTTTCTGAACGGTCCAGGTGCACAAGTACCTGCTGCGGGATTTGAACCATGTACCATTCACGCCCTAGAGCCGGACGAATTCTCAAAGTATCAGTTAATGCATAATACAAGCTAAATATAAGCAATGGAATATCAGTATACACCAGCTGCTATGATGACCGAGTCATGAGTCTGCAAAATTAGGTGACTGACGATGTCTCTCATGTGTTGATCTGTGTGTTGCTGTAAGCTAGATATGGAACTAAAGTCTTTTTAAACCGAGACACATCATTAAACCTAGGATCTGAGTCCCTTGTGGTTATATCAGGGCGCATATAAATTGTATCTAATTATAACCGTATGGTCTGTGATCAGTGTGAATCATCACTGTATGAATAACTATTGTGTGTGTGTTGTGTGTGCTGTTTTCAATTCATTTCTTTTGTGTGCTGTTTTCAATTCATTTCTTTTGTGTATTGTTTTCAATTCATTTCTTTTGTGTGTTGTTTTCAATTCATTTCTTTTGTGTGTTGTTTTCAATTCATTTCTTTTGTGTGTTGTTTTCAATTCATTTCTTTCGTGTGTTGTTTTCAATTCATTTCTTTTGTCAAGTCCAGACTGCAGAACACATTCTTCATGCCTGTCAACTCTACCAAGAAGAGAGGGAGAAAATATGGCCTACTAAGACGGCACTGCTTCCAGACTTGAGGGGTTCCATGGATGACCTGAAGCGAATCACACAATTCATTGAAGCTATTGGTGCTGTAACCTGATATCTGACTGAAGAACGATGAAGAAGAAGAAAGACATCACTGACTCACTTCAAAATAGACACAAATTCATAGGAGAATATTTTCACAAATAAGATCTGAATTAAGCCACATAATCAAGATCAAGAGTGATACAGCAGCTGCAGAAAGACTCAGACATTAAACTGCACAACAAAAAATGTGCTAGAAGAAAAGCAATAGCTGCTCAATGGCCCACAGACTTCTTCAACACATGCCCAGAGTATGGTAGACAATTCCAATCACGCATAAGGACTCATTAGTCATAGTCTGACACACCGCATACACTATCATCTTCGTTATCGTCCTGGTTGGGCAGAACGGTCATCGTCAACAACGATGGTCGAATAGAAGAGATAAACTGATGTGAACTCTAGGTGAGATGTCATCCCTGAACAACGTCGACCCACTAATAGTCCCTCATGGATATTTCTGAATGATGTAAGTCAATACGTTTACACCATGTATATTTCTGCAATGACTTTGTGGTCAAACTGTATTGCTGTCTCTATTCATGTGATACTTTGATGTTTCATCTCCCATGTGTTTTCGGCCTATGCATGTCATAAGAAACGACTAAGGAGATTGTGGGGTGGAGTCCCATCCTATAGAGTGTCAAAGTAACCCAGACGGCATGATGAAGTTGAATGTATCAAAGCGAAAGGCGTAGATAACCCAGCTAAGCTGTAAACCCATGATACAACCATTCAGTTATCCGGACTATATCCTGATAGCCTGAAGCAGTATGAGAACAAGCACAAAAGGAGAAAGAGAAGAAGAAGAAGATGTTTCATACTGATACCAGACTTTATACTAATGTTTTTTTTTTTTTCCAAACCAATACAGATACCAGTCAACGTCAAGTGCCCTCCCCTCATCGAAGGTTTTGACTGAAACGGATCGTCCCACATCATCGATATTTTATCTTTGTGATGCACTCTAACATGCTGCATTTTGTCCATCTTGTGTCTCTTTCCCATGTGTATCTCCTCTTACCTGTTGATCTTCCACCTCAACCTGTCCTATAAGTAAAGTCTTTAGCAATAACCGTTATACATTTAATAGGGAGCTGTGCGAAGGTAAACGTTCAAGTGGAGGGCAGAAAAAGCGCTTCAAGGATCACCTAAAAAGCTCTCTCAAGCACTGCAGCATCGATCCTAGCTCCTGGGAGACTACAGCACTTGATCGCTCAGTCTGGCACACCCAGATCACTGCTGGCATCACGAAATTTTAAAAAGAAATAATACTGCGGGCAATCCACAAGCGCAAGAAGCGGAAGGACACATCTGTAATTTCTCCTACCCCGAACCTTCAGCACTCCTTTATGCACTGCAATAGAACTTTCCGTGCACAAATCGCACTCATCGGGCATCTACGAACTCACAAACCAAATTAGATAATTAACTATTTTAATTATTATTTTTTTTCCTTTGCATTTAATGTTTTTTCATGCCATGTTCATCTTTACTTGCGAAGGAGGATCATCATCATCATCATATTTAATATGCTCAAAATATTGTTTGATATTTCCTTCTGTCCATATTGCTTTTTATAATTAGTATTGCTAGAATATTTGTGTTTATTTGCATCTTTTTTTCCATGAAGTTCTCGCGATTCTTTGATGTATCCACACCCACCAAAGATATTAATTATGTCTTCTAGCATTGTCTATGGTTTCTGAATCAGATATACAGTATCAGATATGTTACCAGTATCCCCTCAAAAAATAATCAAAATCCGTAGAGGATCGACTTCATTGAATTCTGGTTTCCAAGTGTGTACACAATCCTTCTCAATATGGCCACATGGCCTTAGATACGTTTTCACTAAGGAGGGTATTTTACCTAAAAGTAAACAAAAATAAAAAGGCCATTCGTTTGTTCTTGTGTATAGTTCCTACTTCTTGTGTATAGTTCCTACTTCTTGTGTATAGTTCCTACTTCTTGTGTATAGTTGCTACTTCTTGTGTATAGTTCCTACTTCTTGTGTATAGTTCCTACTTCTTGTGTATAGTTCCTACTTCTTGTGTATAGTTCCTACTTCTTGTGAATAGTTCCTACTTCTTGTGTATAGTTCCTACTTCTTGTGTATAGTTCCTACTTCTTGTGTATAGTTCCTACTTCTTGTGTATAGTTCCTACTTCGTGTGTATAGTTCCTACTTCTTGCTATGAAATTTGATGATATTTTAGTTAAAATCGTTATCCCTATATTACACGGTGATTTTGATTTTTTTTTTACAACACACCGTTTCGACTCATATGTCTTCGTCATTTTTGTGTTCGCAATTTTAACGGTTATTTCCCTCTAAAGCTAGATATATTTTTGTAGATCCCTGAAATTTTCAATATGATACAAGGGTTGTATGATATTCTGCATGTATTGAAATTTGTAAAATACACTTTTTCCAAAACATTGTGCAAATAAATTGTTTTTTGCAATTTTACAAGATATAATTTTAAAATTAATTTTCACTTTAATTAGTTTTATAAAATGAAATATTCAGCATTGGTACCACTTTAGTTTATTTCTGCATTCAGATTTTGTAAAATTATACTCCTATACTCCCCAAAATTCACTTTATATAGAAAAGGTTACTACGCTCATAGAAACATTAATACACAAGAATTCCAACTATTTGTTACATATACCCCAAACTAATATACAAGTTCTCCAACTATGTGTTACATATACCCCAAACTAATATACAAGTTCTCCAACTATGTGTTACATATACCCCAAACTAATATACAAGTTCTCCAACTATGTGTTACATATACCCCAAACTAATATACAAGTTCTCCAACTATGTGTTACATATACCCCAAACTAATATACAAGTTCTCCAACTATGTGTTACATATACCCCAAACTAATATACAAGTTCTCCAACTATGTGTTACATATACCCCAAACTAATAAACAAGTTTTCCAACTATTTGTTACATAAACCTCAAACTAATACACAAGTTTTCCAACTATTTGTTACATATTCCTCAAACTAATACACGAGTTTTCCAACTATTTGTTACATATTCCTCAAACTAATACACACGTTTTCCAACTATTTGTTACATATACCTCACACTAATACACTTGAAATATCCAGTAGAAATATTTTTATTGCATGCAAATCCTTAAATGGTATAATAAAGGGTTACGGGAGGAGTTTTACCCGACAACTGAATTCCTAGTAATAAAGTTCATGTTTGTTCTGGTTTGATGGAGGCGGGGGAAGGGGAGAGGAAAGGTAGAACCACCAAGCCTCCTAACATATGGACGAGTGGCCCCCGTATGCTAAGAATAAACCTGATTGTTCTCAAACTCCAACTGGATCTCTCGTGTAGAAGGATAATGTTACTATTATATTTCCAGCAACAGAAATGCGCTATGTTGCAGTTTTATTCGCGCCATTGGCCCGATGCATCCGACTTCGGCTGCAAAATATCACCAATATTACGTAACTACGCAGCTTGCAGCCATAAATCATTTAAATCCCTGGGAAAAAATCCCTTGTAAACAGTATACTAGGGCTTCGTTATGGGCACCTGCGACATCATATACACAGAGCAAATGCCTTAATGATTGACAGTCTACAATCATATGGTTATATGACCATAGATTTGTATGCATCTTCTTCGCGGACGACCTGATTTCGTTACCATAGAAACGTCTAAGAGTAGTCTGAAAATTCAACAATATAGACACGACCATAGTTAGCTGATCTCCCTGACTTAGTGAGTTAATATAGCAAAGACCATAATTAGGTGATCTCCCTGATGTAGTGAATTAGTTAGATGATCTCCCTGACGTTGTACGTTAGTTAGATGATCTCCCTGATATAGTGGGTTAGTTAGATGATCTCCCTGACGTTGTACGTTAGTTAGATGATCTCCCTGACGTAGTGGGTTAGTTAGATGATCTCCCTGACGTAGTGGGTTAGTTAGATGATCTCCCTGACGTAGTGGGTTAGTTAGATGATCTCCCTGACGTAGTGGGTTAGTTAGATGATCTCCCTGACGTAGTGGGTTAGTTAGATGATCTCCCTGACGTAGTGGGTTAGTTAGATGATCTCCCTGACGTAGTGAGTTAGTTAGATGATCTCCCTGATATAGTGGGTTAGTTAGATGATCTCCCTGACATTGTACGTTAGTTAGATGATCTCCCTGATATAGTGGGTTAGTTAGATGATCTCCCTGACGTAGTGGGTTAGTTAGATGATCTCCCTGACGTAGTGGGTTAGTTAGATGATCTCCCTGACGTAGTGGGTTAGTTAGATGATCTCCCTGACGTTGTACGTTAGTTAGATGATCTCCCTGACGTAGTGGGTTAGTTAGATGATCTCCCTGATATAGTGGGTTAGTTAGATGACCTCCCTGACGTAGTGGGTTAGTTCGATGATCTCCCTGACGTAGTGGGTTAGTTAGATGATCTCCCTGATATAGTGGGTTAGTTAGATGATCTCCCTGACGTAGTGGGTTAGTTAGATGATCTCCCTGATGTAGTGGATTAGTTAGATGATCTCCCTGACGGTGTACGTTAGTTAGATGATCTCCTTGACGAAAATACACCTAACTTGCTATCTATAATTAAGAGGTCTCAACAATAATGTTTCAGAGATACACCTAAGTTGACATATAGAGTTAAGACGGGTGAACATGTCAGAAAATACACCTAACTTGACATCTAGAATTACGACTGCTCCCAAGAATAATGTACGAGAGATACACCTGACTTGACATCTAGAATTAGAACATATGAATATTCCAGCAGAACTCTTGAAATACGGGGAAATTAATGTGCTAAATATTATGACTAAAAACTGCGAGAATATATGGATCATAAAACAATGGCCTGCTGATTGGACACAATTACTAATAATACCAATTCCAAAGACTGGAAATTTTTAAGTGTATACGAATTACAGAACCATTCGCTTTATAACGCACCCGAGTAAAGTGATGCTCAAAATACTACTGAACAGAATAAAACACAAGTTGGAAGAAATAATTGCAGAAGAACAAGCTGGCTTCAGAACTAACAGAAGCACTGTTTAACAAATATTTAACATTCGAACGTTAATTGAAAAACATATTCAGCACCAACGTGATCTATACCACAATTTCATTGATTTCACAAAGGCCGTTGACCGTATTTGGCATGATGGTCTGTGGCACATACTGGGACAATTTAATTTTGACACAACAATCATAGATATTATTGAATCACTATAAAAAATGCAAATATTTATGTGTTATCGAACAATACAATTGGAGAGTTCTTTAAAATAAATGTGGGAGTTCGGCAAGGATGCATAATGTCTCCAGTACTGTTCAACATATACTTTAGTACATCATACAGAAGACAATACATGATTACAACACGTCTATATCGATCGGATGTCGCCCTATTTTCAACTTGCATTTTGCTGATGACATTGATCTTATTAGCTGTGTCAGAACAAGTATTACAAGAGCTAACAGCAAAGTTGGAAAAAAGTTACCAGCCAGTATGGAATGGAAATCAAGACAGAAAAGAGCAAGATCTTAGTTAACAGCAGAGGCGCAGCAGAAGAACATACCAACATCATGATAAATGGACATAAGCTTGAGAACATAAGTGGAGATTAACACTTGCAACAATTTAATGCAATGACCCGTTAACATAACGACAGTTCATTGCAAATGATATTACATCACTGTTAGACCATATCAAGCAAGTGTGTAATTTACATTCACAGTTGGCTGACAGCACCATTGACAGCACTCAAAATAAAAGGAGCAGTCGTCGAAGCAACGGAGTACGTGTTCTGTGGTTGACACCAGTTCCGTTAGTGATAGGCTCAAGTTCTCATCGAATAACACTGACTTGGACATTGAGCTTATATAAGTGTGGATCGCTGACGAAACGGCAAGCAGAGCATATATGGGAATGACCCCCCGTTGCTGTGACGCTTATTCCTAAACAAGAAACAACCTTGAGGAGATGGATACCTTCAAATACCTCGAATCCAGCATATACAGCGATGGAAAATGCAAAGCAGAATTTAAAATAAGGCTGGTGATGGCTCTAGCGTCTATGAGAAGACTAACGCTGATTTGGAAAAGCAACATCTGTGTTGAAATAAAAGTCAAACTGTACAAATCGCTGGTGCTTTCTGTTGTGCTATATGGTTGTGAGAGTTACACACTTACTACGGATATGGAGAGATGATTACAGGTTTTCGAGTACAAAGGCTACCGACGAATTCTACGAATTTATTATAGGGAAAATAAGACAAATTGGTACGTAAAAAATAAAATAGAGATGTTTGCAGGTGTACAAGAGCCATTGCTTTTAATAGTGAAACGACGAAAACTAGCATAGTTTGGACATGTATGCAGACACGATTCCTTGCCAAAAACAATACTGTAGGAAACCGTCAATAAGGTAGGGGGAGAGAAACAGAGGAGGCAAAATAAAGACTTGGACAGACAACATCGAGGCATGGACAGGACAAGATTTGTCCTGATTTGTCATCGTTGAAGGTAGAAATCGCTGGAGGACTGTGTGCTGAGGCATCCAACGTGACACCCCTACGACCCTGACGAGTTACGGTATTATTCATCACGGCTAGAATGCCGATGCTGGGAGTGAAGCCTGTTGTAACAAGAAATGAGCGGAATATAGAAATAAGAAGAAGTGTTATCAACCAATACAAAACTAGAACACAATTACCACATGCGGAAACATATACTAAAATATGACATCGGAGCACTTATTGATTTGTCTGAGCTGCTATAATGATGATGTGAAAACTAACGAATTAATGCCTTATATAAGGCCGTACTTGAAGGTAGAGTTGAGGGTAGGGAAGAAGCAAGAGGTAGGCAAAGATACAAGTAGGTTGAAAATATCACGGGATGGACAGCATACAGTCTAGTACAGTACACAACTAAAACAAGAGACAGAGGATCTCGGTGGTCCTGTGCAGCCAACCTTCGCTGCCGATCCGACATTTAACAATGAGGATTTTCTTGACTACATAGCGGTTATATGAGAACACGAAATATGAGGAAACATTGACAATAGTTAAAATTGATGCAACTATAGAACGAAAGTGAGAAATTGATACAACTATAAAACGAAAGTGAGAAATTGATGCAACTATAGAAAGAAAGTGAAAATTTGAAAATCCAATATTTAGTAGAACATATTTTTTATAGAATCAAAGTCATGATTCATTATTAAGACACGAAAGAACGAACACTTTGAAGAGACATAATAGCTTACATCAGCAGGTAGAGCACCTGCATGACATGATAGATGAGGGAATGATCACATAAAACATCGCGGGCTTCAGGCGAAGTGCCACTCACGAATATCGTTGATGGCAGCGCATAAACACGTCAGAAGCAAGCCAACGGAACGACTAATTGTGCATGGTTTATTAAGAAGAGCTTGTTGACACAGGATTCACAGACTTGAGTTAATAGCCAAATGTTATGATTTACTGATATATTCGGATTGATTTATAGGCGCAATGTTGCACAGGTTATTGTACCAGTTTCAGTTTTGTTAACCGATTTGTTAAACAGTTACTCAGCTGTTTCCTGAATCATATGATTGTTGCTTACTGCTTCTACATGATACCTCTATCATATAATTGTTTCCTAGTTATAACTGTTTCAAAGTGCCTGTTTCATATGACTGACTGTTGTTCAGTGACACTACACAGCAATTGTACCAAATATACGAATTTTGCCCAATGACACTACATAACACATGTATCATATGGTTGTTTCCTAATTATACTTCATAACACATGTATCATACGAGCTTTGTCTAATTATACTGCATAACACATGTATCATTCAGGGTCGGATTTAGACTTGATAAGGCCCTAAGCTATTTGAGATATGGGGCTGTAAGATATTTGAGATATGGGGGCCTAAGATATGTGAGATATGGGGTCCTAAGATATTTGAGATATGGGGGCCTAAGATATGTGAGATATGGGGCCCTAAGATATTTGAGATATGGGGCCCTAAGATATTTGAGATATGGGGCCCTAAGATATTTGAGATATGGGGGCCCTTTAACAATTAAAAAGTATATAGATAGTGAAATAATAAATATTTAACAAGAAAGTGGGGGCCCTAAGCTATAGCTTGTGTAGCTTATAGGTAAATCCTGCACTGGTATCACGTGACTGTTGCCAAGTAATACTATAAAACATATGTATCACGTGACTGTTGCCAAGTAATACTATCAAACACATGTATCACGTGACTGTTGCCAAGTAATACTATAAAACACATGTGTCACGTGACTATTGCCAAGTAATACTATAAAACACATGTATCACGTGACTGTTGTCAAGTAATACTATAAAACACATGTATCACGTGAGTGATAACATGTCAAAAATTCAACATGAAGATTAATATTGAAAAGACTGAAATAATGGCAATAGCAAAGAAAGAAAGAAATATCACTATCTCCATCGATGATAAACACCTTAAACAAGTAAATGAGTTCACTTACTTAGGAAGCATTATATCGAGTGAAGGGAAAACCAGTAAAGAGATACAAAATAGATGCAACAAAACATACCAGATCCTAGGAAAGATGACACGCATTTTCAAGAACAAAAATGTAAACATAGACACTAAAGTTGCATTATACAAGACTATTATTATTCCATCACTATGCTACCAGTGCCAAACCTGGACAATGACAGCACAAGACAAAAGAAAAATAGTGACAACAGAAATGACATGTCGACGAAGAATACTCGGAGTGTCATTAAGAGATAGAATTAGAAACGATAACATCAGACAGATAACCAAAACAATACCAGTATTGGAACACATCAAAAGACAGCAGATCAAGTGGTTTTCACACGCTTCCAGACTACCGACATATAGAATGCAACAAATGGCCATGACACATAAACATAACGGTTATAAAGCCAGAGGCAGACCATGTAAAAGATGGATCACAGAAATCAAAGAAGCCACAGGAACAAGCTTACAAACAGCGCACAAGAAGGCCATCTCCAGAGAACTCTTCCACCCCTGACGCTGCAAGGCAAACAAGGGACACAGCGTATAGATAGAGATAGATAGATCACGTGAGTGTTGCCAAGTAATACTATAAAACACATGTATCACGTGACTGTTGCCAAGTAATACTATAAAACACATGTATCACGTGACTGTTGCCAAGTAATACTATAAAACACAGGTATCACGTGAGTGTTGCCAAGTAATACTATAAAACACATGTATCACGTGACTGTTGCCTAGTTATACTATAAAACACACGTATCACGTGACTGCTGCGTAATGACACTACATAACACTTGCATCATATAAACGTTATACATCTGAAATCCATATCAGATGGATACCATCGGTGTTGCTCGCGAGGAAGGTGGCTCACAAGTGCGGTTGTTGGACATCTAAACCCATAACAGCACGCCCTGGTCTTCCACATGGATCTCCCCTTTCACTTGCATTTTTCAATGTCTACACCGTGGCAATCTCAGCAACAGCTCCACGAAAGAGATAGAACACTGTCTTTCGCGGACGATATTTTGATATACAGACAGGGAAGGGTGCGACACCTACAGTGGAAATGAGAGGGTGCAATGTAATCAGGACCTCATCTTTACAATATCTGGACCTGCGTTTTGACCTTTTGTCTGTGCTTTCGGGAACACATTGATCATGTTATCGCAAAAGGTCAGCAAAGACCTTCAGTTCTGAGACTGATGGCAGAGGCTGATACTAAACATTCACAGCTCGTAATCTTATATGAGGCTCTTGTACTCCCTGTCATTGAATATGCAGGCGCCACTATCACTGCCAGCCACATACAGATTGAGAGACCGGAGAGAATTCAAAATGAAGCGATGTGGATCATCCTTGGTTGCATAAGGCTTTATCATCATCATCATCAGGTGCCATGCCGGGTGGTGTAGGCGGTCATGGCTCCCAACGGCTCTCTGTCCACAGTATTATGTATCAAAGTCGTTGTTGTTTCTTTGCCGTGCCATGTTGTCAAACTGTCTAATATTTTCTCACGTTGTCGCCCTCTGTCTCTGGTGCCTTCAATCTTGCCTGTTGTGATTATGTTCTCTAAACCTGCCTGTCTCATGAAGTGGCCAAAAAAAGAAGATTGCCTTTTTCTTATATTGTTGATTAAGGTCCGTTTCGCATTTAACTCTTTTAACAACTCTACATTAGTTTTTCTGGTAGTCCATGGTATTCTCAGCATTCTTCTGTAGAACCACATCTCTGTTGCCTCCAATCTCCCACTTTCCAGTTTGTTTATTGTCCAAGACTCGCACCCATATGTTAGTATAGGGGTTATATAGCACTGCAGAACTCTCTTTCTCACCTCTAATGACAAGGTCATATTACACAGTATATTTTTCATTTTTCTGAATGTTGTTTTTGCCTGTCCTATTCTGCATCTTATTTCTGTTGAACTTCTTCCATCTACTGTTATAATTGTACCTAGATATTTGAATTGGTGGACCTGTTTTAATAAAAGGCGTTATGGCTATGAGATTTCTCCTTGATTTTTCTAGCATATTTCAAAGAATTGGTATGTGACATGCCCTTGCATATCTCAGGGTGAGTTCTGACATAGACCACTCACTACACAGTAAGCTCCCTCGTGTGAAGGAAAACATGCTCCAGAGAAGAAAATCGTTGATGGGTCGCGCCGAGAATACCGCTAAACAGATTTTCGCACCAGAAGGCATAAGTCCTGACGAGGAATGAAACACGTGAATGGAAACGAACGGGCCGACCAATTAACTAGCCTCGCCACCATAACATATCGTCAACCTATTGACCAAGCGGACATACTGATTGCTCTTAGTGAGTCCGCAAGATTAGAGGATTTTGAGACGAATGACTCAATATCGAGAATGCGCGAATTGGGAGTAAAGATGGGCGTAGCCCGTAGAGAACACCTTGCAAAGATTTCATAAAGAGCAATGAACCAACATTGAACCGGAACCACCAGCCTTTATACCACGAGAGATATACTGAAGAGGAGATCTGAGCACCGATGGACGTGTCCGGTGTGCGAGGAGGATAATCAATAAACTAATTCGTAAAACCTAATCATATGAATTTTGTCTAATAATAGCACACATAGTCCGGCTCTGTGGCGGGGTGGTACAATGCCCGTGTATGATGGCCAAGGTACCGAGTTCGATCCCCGTCACAGGCAGTTGTGCATCCGTGCCGTTCAGAAAGCACTGGAAAACTACGGAACGTATTTATATTGCCTAGAAAATCACTACAGCTAAAAAATGCTGGGTTGGTGGAAAACAACATAGAAAACAACTTTCGTTACTGCATGTTTTCCTGTGAAGAAGCCGCAGGAAGGTTTTCTCAAATATAGTAAATTTGCAAAAGGTACGTCTTCTATTTAATACCTTCATGGAGTATAGATATGATGATGATGATGAAATAATCCATTTAGCTGTGAACAATAACAAAGTAAGAAATGCTAAGTAAATGAGTGGTATATTTTAAGACCGTATGGCTTAATGGTACCATACTGCAACATATGTATATCTGGAGACTCTCTGGAGACATGACACGATGTCAAACTACCCAGTATCTTTTCTCTAGCATCCTTTGTCTTCTCATGATGTTCTACTAGCAACAGCAAAATTATGCACAGGACATATCTGCAAATGGTCAAACTACAGAAGATTGAATGTAATGCTTTGTGTCTGGGTTTAGCTACGATATCTACATTATTTGGTTTAATAAATCTACATTTATTATCTACATTTTTTGGTTTAATTAATCTGTTTAGCTACGATATCTACATTTTTTGGTTTAATAAATCTTACTTAAACATGGTTTATTTATAACTTTGACCATATATGGAGTAGGTCGGCTAAATTCACCCCATTACCACCTTAGTCGCGTTCTACGACATGCATAGCCGGTAACAATGTCGTTAATCTTTGCTTCAGCCTCGGGCAATGATAACGCAAGGGAAATCTACAAACACGAGCATGCACACTTGCGATTACATGCACGGGCACGCACACTTGTAAGTACACACGCGAGCGCGCACATTTACAAGTACACACACGGGCACGCACACTTGTAAGTACACACGCGAGCGCGCACACGTACACACGCGAGCGCGCACATTTACAAGTACACACACGGGCACGCACACGTGCACGTACACACGCGAGCGCGCATATTTGCAAGTACAGACGCGAAATATGAAAAAGTCTCGTGTTAACAAGTTTTATGGGCGAATAAACTCAGAAATACTAAGATGGAACCATACATAAGGGACTGTCCCGCTGCTATCTGCGATCCTGCGCATGCAAGAATGTATGCCCTGGAGAATGATTGACAGTGAGCGATTTAGATTTGGTTCATATTGGCAACATTTTCACAAACACACACTTTTAACTAGACAGCCAGGATGTCTGATCACGTTGTCGATTTTCTCACTCAAGCTAATGCATCCCTTAGTCTGGCTAGCTATCAGAGAAATCATCGAAATATCAACACGAATCTGCACTTAATTTCCACTAGAAAAACTCCAAAAATCTAATGGATGCGGCTGTATAAACTGTTGCTTGCGATACATTTCAGCGTTGTATGAGAGTTTATGCAGACGATATTTGAAATTCTTTGCTGCGTTTAGAATCTTGTTTATTGTCAGTTTGCTCGATGTTGTCATATAAACATTCTCAAATTTTCACTTCATTTCCTTACTGCCTGGACAATTCAGCCTTGTTTCTCGTATTCTTGTACAGTACAGCAACTGTTTTCATTAAGTGGCGAACTGAGACAACAATTACAACATTCTTGTACAATACTCATTGTTTTCAGTGAGTGGCGAACTGAATCCACAATTACAACACTCTTAACACTGCAATTGTTTCCACTGAGTGGAGAACTGAGTCCGCAATTACATCTAATTACATCTATCTCTTCGCTAAACCCTTTATTGCCTTTCACCGTCAGCGGTAGAAAGCGTACTCTGGAGGTGGCCCTCGTGTGTGCTGAGTATATTGTGGAATTTGTCGCCTCTTTTATTTCGGTGGTCCATCGTTTTCGTGGTTGGCATATAGGTCTGCCTTCACTGTATCTGTTTTGGATAGCTTGCTGTGGTATATTGTCTGGTGGAAGTCTGCTGATGTGTGCAAACCATTTGATTTGATGTCTCTTAATATACTCCAAGATCGTGGTGGTGCATGTTCATTGTTTAATGTCCTCATTTCTCACTCTGTCTCTTAGCAATATTCCTAGGATTCTGAGTAAGCATGCCATTTCAGCTATCACTATTTTACGTTTGTCTTGTGTTGTCGTTGTCCATGTTTTGCTTTGGTAGCACAGTGTTGGCATAATAATCGTTTTGAATAGTGTTATTTTGGTGTTTAAATCTACATTTTCGTTTCTGAAGATTTGTGTCATTTGCCCTAGGCCGTGGTATGATTTACTACATCTATTGTGTATTTCTTTGCTACTCTTGCCTTCTGTTGTTATATTGCTTCATACGTATGTGAATTCTGTCACTTGTTTAAGTCTGTGGTTTTCTATATATATATATTGGTGTGTCTTTATGCTCTTCCTATGTTTGATGTAATCTATCTATTTGTCTTTGTAGTTGCTCTTCCGTTGTAATTTTTACTTTGCAGATGTGATGTGTTTATGTTATAAATAATAAGGGGGGGGGATAGTACACATCCCTGTCTCACTCCTGAGTGGATTTGAAAATAATCGGATGTGCCTGCGCTCGTTCTTACTGCACATTGACTATTGGCATATATGCACTGACATAGGTTTATCAGATGTTGTAGAACTCTTTATGTCTGTAATGTTATCTATAATTGTGCTCTATCCACTCTGTTAAAAGCTTTCTCGTGGTCAACGAAAGTCAAATATAAATCTTGGTTATATTCCGTCGCTCTTACTGCAAGTTGTTTGAGGGCGAAGATTGCATCTGTACAGCTTTTACTTTTTCGAAAGCCGATTTTCGTGTTATTGAGCTGTGGTTCTATATATGTTCGCATCCTCTTCTCTAGTAGCTTGTTATTTTTCCTATATTTTACAAGAATGAGACCACAATTACAACATTCTTATTTATAATAACTTACATCATGCGTTCGTCGTGTTGAAACCGGTAGATAAGGGTTGAGGAAGTGGGTGCGGTTCCAAGTCCTCCCTTTGGAAAATATAACATGACACTATGCACAATAATCCCTTTTTTTTGGTTTAAAATTGTTTACCACCTCAACCAACCCTTAGCGATTTTCCCCCAAACAATAAATTACAAATATTGAAAGATAAAAAACACTTTATGGAAGACTGTCTGGCATGTCGTATCTACGGTTCTATTTCTTTCCGTTCTGAGTTGTGTTTTTTCCATGATGTCAATATTTTGAGTCCGAATTGTGTCAATTGATAGGTTATTATTAGTTAGTCAATTTCGCAGCAGTTAATTCGAAATGAAATAAAAGTAACGCTTCCCCCTGTCACGAATGTAGTAGACAGCGACTAAGACGGTTGGATGTGGGGCTGGTTACCCCGCGGCATAATCTCCACGCGAAGAAGCCTGCTGGCGAAAAATGCTAGGACTGCTGATAGGAGATCGATCCTTTTATGTGAAACATGTCTGTACATTGCATGAAAGTCTTGCACTGAGTAGAAGATTGTCCAGCTTGTAGCAATATGTCATACAGCCAAATTTTATCAACAAACTATTTGCAACTTGCAGCTCCAGAAAACATCCACATCAAACGGAATGTTAGAGACATAACAAATCTGGAGAACATCGTCAACACGAAATATATATACATGGGAATCCATGTAACATCAGATGGAAATAGCACACCGTCAAAACGAAATAGAATCTTCTTCTTCTTGTTCTTTCTGTCCTCATGTACCTTTCGGTGTTGAGGGGGAGTGAGTGTACGGTCTTTTGCCCTTCTATTTGCCTCCTCTGCTGTTATATTTCCGAGTGTTTCTAATACACTATCTATCCACCTTTTACGAGGGCGTCCAATAGGTCGACTGTTTTCGTATCGTTTGTTAAGTGTTTTTTTTTTATAATGCTTTGCTCTCTCTGTCTGGTTATGTGGCCGTACCATTTAACTTGTTGCTTCTGGATGTATTATATTGTTGGTTTGATCCCTAATTGTTTCCTTAGTGCTTCATTCCTGATTTGGTCTCTCAAGCTAACTCCAATCATAGTCTCACACATTTCATTTCATTGGTGTTAATCTTATGTATTGTTCTAGAATCTAATGTCCAAGTTTGACACTGATAACACAATGTTGGTAAGAAAATGGTGTTGAAAAGCGCTTTCTTTGTTTCTAGTGTAAAAATACGAAATAGAATAGTACAGGCAAATTCAGAAATAAACAAACACGTTTTTTAAAGCCACTGAGATCTGGAGTGAAGAACAATTCGGTTTTAGGAAAAACAAAGGAACTAGAGAAGCTATACTGAGTATCCGGCTAGTCATAGATAAATATATACAAGTCCAAAAAAGTATCTATATTTGCTTCATAGACTACAGCAAGGCCTTTGACAGAGTCCAACATAAAAAATTAATCAAATGTCTTCAAGAAATAGGCATAGATGGAAAAGACATCAGACTGATTAGAAATATATATTGGGAACAAACTGTATCAATAAGGTGTGAAAACAGCTACTCTCCATACATAGAAATAAGAAGAGGGGTAAGACAAGGATGCATTTTATCACCAAGCCTATTTAATATCTACACAGAGAATATCTTTAAAAATATAGAAGAAATACCAGGACTCAAGATAAATGGGAAAATAATAAACAGCCTGAGATATGCAGATGACACTGTTCTTTTGGCAGAAAGTGAACATGAACGACAAAGACTAATAGATCAAGTCTATAAATCAAGTAATGAATATGGACTGGATATAAACATTCAAAAAACAAAAACCATGATAATCAGCAAAGACACAGAAGAACAGGAGATAAACATAAACATACAGGGAGAGAAACTACAACAAGTAAAACAGTATCAATATCTTGGACACATAGTCACAAATGATGGCAGATGTGAAACAGAAGTTAAAATGAGAATAGGAATGGCTAAAAGTACCTTCAATGACATGAGGAAATTACGTATTAATATCTAAACAAATTACAAACAAGTTAAAAATGAGAATTATAAAATGCTACATCTATTCCATATTAATGTATGGCTCAGAAACATGGACACTAAATAAATAATTAGAAGACAAAATTGATGCCTTTGAGGTGTGGGTATATAGAAGAATAGGGAGAACATCATGGAAATGGAAGAAAACAAATAAAGAGGTGCTAAAGACACTTAATATGAAGAAAGAACTACTAAGAGAAATAAAGATCAGGCAAATAAAATACTTTGGACACATTAAAAGACATGACACCCTATTGAAGACCTTACTTGAGGGTAAAGTCAAAGGGAAGCGAGCAAGAGGTAGGCAGAGATACAAGTGGGATAGTAACATTTCACGATGGACAGGTTACAGTCTAGCAGAGTGTACCACCAAGACAAGAGACAGGGGATGTTGGAGATACGTTGCAGCCAACCTTCGTTGCGGAGACGGCACTTGATGATGATGATGAGATGTGGAGGAGCTATGTAGGCAATTTGAAAGTGAGTTTGCTACTATCACCGGGTTACAGTGTCCGGGAACACAAAAATGTCCGGGACGTGATTTCTAGCGTGACATTCCTTGAGTCCACTCAGCTGTAAATGGGTACCTGGCGCGTTAGTTAGGGGGAAGTAAAGACGGCGTGGAAGTGAAATGGCAACCCCCACCTATTAGTTGCTGCGTAGTAGTAGATGAAGAATTATCTTCATCTCAGACGGCAGGTTGCTACCATGGAACCTCTACCTTTACATTTACTGACAGTTTGGTTCCAATAGGAAGTTACTTATCAACATCAGAAAAAGAAACCTTTTCACATCATGAGAAGAGATGGTGTGGAATAAAACGCTAAAACAGATAAAATTTACGGAAAAAGAGACAAAGGATCTTAGAGAAAAGATACTGGATAGTTTGACATCGTGTCGTGTTAGAAAGTCCGCAATGCAGCTGATACATCGGTTATATATATATATGCCACTGCAGTTTCAACGCATACCACAGTCGATGTGTAGTCTACTCTCAACGTGTACATCTATATACAAACGTTGATTTAGCTTTGGCATAACTGGCATTTATACTATATGTGATATATTATTTTATATTATTAGATATATTATAATCATAGAGTGATCCAATTGTTATTGTCCCCATGTTACGTTGATCGTAGACACCACAAAATAATATTTCCCCTTATAGTCATTGTGATAGTTATAGTCATTGTGATAGTTATAGTCATTGTGATAGTTATAGTCATTGTGATAGTTATAGTCATTGTGATAGTTATAGTCACTGTGATAGTTATAGTCATTGTGATAGTTATAGTCATTGTGATAGTTATAGTCATTGTGATAGTTATAGTCATTGTGATAGTTATAGTCATTGTGATAGTTATAGTCATTGTGATAGTTATAGTCATTGTGATAGTTATAGTCATAGTCATTGTGATAGTTATAGTCATTGTGATAGTTATAGTTAGATGAGAGTCTTTGTCAGTTTTAAACCCTGACTTTTAGAGACAACATGACTTCCGGCTGCTTTAATTTGTGAGGAAAACACCACCATTGAACAGCGGTCAAACGGTCAAGAAGTCAAGTCAACTGAAAGAGCATCCGGTCAGGCGTTTTTGTTTGTTTTTACATATTTTTTAAAGGATGATGCCTATTTAAATTTGTTTTACCCCTGACAGGGTTTGTTTTATCGCCCGTTCTCAAAATCCCAAATCTCAATACTAGCTGATCTAACGTATCCGACGTTTTTTTTCCATTGACTATCTAATTCAAGGAATAGTCAAATGAGCCATTTTTAGAAGGATGGATTTTCTATTTGCCAATAGGTCTTACACTGTACGCCGTTCATACTTGCCCTCTGTCAGTGATCTGGTTATTTAACACTAACTATTTATTATCGAATATGGTCTTTGCTTTATACCTATTATTTGATGGGCCTCACTGCTCTGTTCTGTAACACTTATCGTATACAGTGTATAACAAAAGTAATATACCGTATACCATGTGTAACAAAAGTAATATACCGTGTGTAACAAAGTAATATACCGTATACCATGTACAGCAAAAAGTAATATACCGTGTGTAACAAAAGTAATCCACCATATGCTATGCGTAACAAAAGTAATATACGGTATACTGTGTGTGACAAAAAAAGTAATATACCATATGATGTGTGTAATAAAAGCAATATACCGTATACCGTGTGTAGCGACATCAGTACAGTAATATACCGTGTGTAACAAAAGTAATATACCGTATACCGTGTGTAACAAAAGTAATATACCGTGTACAACAAAAGTAATATACCATATACCATGTACAGAAAAAAGTAATATACCATATACCGTGTGTAACAAATGTAATATACCGTATACTGTGTGTAACAAAAGTAATATACCGTATACCGTGTACAACAAAAGTAATATACCATGTACAGCAAAAAGTAATATACCATATACCGTGTGTAACAAATGTAATATACCGTATACTGTGTGTAACAAAAGTAATATACCGTATACCGTGTACAACAAAAGTAATATACCATATACCATGTACAGCAAAAAGTAATATACCATATACCGTGTGTAACAAAAGTAATATACCGTATACCATGTACAACAAAAGTAATATACCATATACCATGTACAGCAAAAAGTAATATACCGTATATCGTGTGTAACAAATGTAATATACCGTATACCGTGTGTAACAAAAGTAATATACCGTATACCGTGTGTAACAAAAGGAATCTATCATATAACGTGTGTAACAAAAGTAATATACCGTATGCCGCGTACAACAAAAGTAATATACCGTGTGTAACAAAAGTAATCTACCATAAACAAGTTTGCTTCTACACATATGTGTCGGCACATAAGTTTATTTCTACATATATGTGTGGGCACACAAATATGAGTTTCTACACATATATGTGGGCACACATTTTTATGGTACTGTGAACACATATTTCTATTATATTGTGAGCACATGTGTGTTCGTAATTTGAACACATATTTCTATTGTATTTTGAGCATACGTGTGTCTGTACTGTGAATACATATTTGTATATTTAGTGAACACCCATTTATATGATAATGTCAACACACATTTGTACCTTACTGATAACGAATGTATACATGTACTGCACACATATCTAAGTATAGTACTGTGAACACATAATTCTTTATATTGTGAACATACATCTGTATTGTACTATGAATACATATTCCTATGTACTGTGAACACATAATTGTATGTACTGTGAACACATATTATAAGGTACTGTGAACACATAATTGTATGTAATGTTGTAACAGTAAAGGTAATGCTGCTAATCTAAAGCTGTGATGACGGAGTCATCCGGAGTCACTAAGTGCACAATGAGAGATCCAAACCAAGAACCTCTGGCATCTCTAGTGATGTGACCAAGTCTAACCATGTAGATCTCTTCTGGCATCAATAAATACAGAGGAACTTCTTGTTACAGAAATAAAATGTTGTTTAATATAAACATCAAGCCAATGGTACAAATCAATATTAAATTCGGGAGTATTTAATATCTCCGTGACGTATAATACATCACCAATACAAAATGCCAAGATTTCACAAACTACTCTAGCACAACCAGGAATTTGGCGCACGTTATAATATAAGCTTAATGAGATTATAGACTATCTCATTATTCTACTGTTAATCTCACTTTTGCTCGACTATCTTTCTTTCTATTTCAAGTCGGACCGACCTTCTACCAAGACTGCAGCTCTCTGCCTGTCTGTTGCCAAACTAACTAGGACTTGTCTCTCCGGGGAGACAAGTAATATCGACTGTCTCCGGGGACTCTGTGTGACACTCTCTGAGACCAACCTGCTCGGCAGTCGATCATCCAATGGTTCTTCCTCCTCCACTCCTAAGTTTCTCCAAACTTCCAGAAACTTCCAACCAATCACAAGCTTTCATTTCCCCAGAGGAAAAGCTCTGGCCAATCAGAAATTGATCCTTCTGGTTACAATAAACCCACGTTGCCTCAGACCAACCAGGAAGCTTCTACCTGGTATGATTCCCGTCTGTCTATTATCTGACATGTTCTTAGGTAAACAAACGTTGCACTTGATCATAGCTTGACACGTTCCTATAAAAACACACGTTTGTGTTTTATCGTCGCTTGACACGTTCTTAGATAAACACACCTTTGCATGGTGTGCCACTAGCATCCATAGTGACAACATTTACACAAGAGCAAAACATTCAATGTGTTGCATTTCACGCCGTCCATCTTTTGCTATATGTGAAGGGTTCTCACTTCTTACTGTGAAACCCCCTGCCTGTGAAGGGTTCTGCAACCAGATACTATCACAATGTGAACACATTTTATAAGGTACTGTGAACACATAAGTGTATGTACTGTGAACACATAATTGTATGTAATGTGAACACATAATTGTATGTACTGTGAACACATAATTGTATGTACTGTGAACACATGTTATAAGGTACTGTGAACACATAATTGTATGTACTGTGAACACATGTTATAAGGTACTGTGAACACATAATTGTATGTACTGTGAACACATGTTATAAGGTACTGTGAACACATAATTGTATGTACTGTGAACACATAATTGTATTTACTGTGAACACATGTTATAAGGTACTGTGAACACATAATTATATGTACTGTGAACACATCTTATAAGGTACCGTGAACACATAATTGTATGTACTGTGAACACATAATTGTGTGTACTGTGAACACATAATTGTATGTACAATACCAGAGTTGCATTTAAGACGTCCATATGCTGTTCGTCCGGCGAAGTCGACGATGACCATTCAGCTCAACTGGGATGATGATGAAGATGATGTCTGCGGTGTGCCCAACTGTGACCAATGAGTCAACTGCGTGCTTGGAATTGTAATGACTTGCGCTAAATTTTGATTTTGTTTAAAGTGTGGAGGAGTTACACCATTCGTCGACTACACTCTATCTTCCTAATCCAACATTGTTCCAGTCACATGAGGAGTTACACCATTCGTCGACTACACTCTATCTTCCTAATCCAACATTGTTCCAGTCACATGAGGAGTTACACCATTCGTCGACTACACTCTATCTTCCTAATACAACATTGTTCCAGTCACATGCTACATCAAGGCAACTGGGGACGTACCAGGATGCACCAGAGTGTTCTATATGTCTTGCAAAGCCCTTTGCCTTCCACAACGCTCTGCTGGCAAGTACTTTCCAGACCGTTGAACATTAGATATTTCATCCGCGCTGTCCGCCATATCTAGGCTTCACATGGTTAGGCAGATATGCCGTGTGTTTACCCCCAGGGCCGAGCCCATCCGTTACCCTCACCTTGTTTTGGCCGGCCTTATACGCGAGCTACATGGAAAGAGTATTGGCAAATAAAGATAGTTGTAACAATTGAGAGCAAGATCTAACGAAATGCTCATATTTACCAAATATTTTGCACAAATACTTGATGTTTACAAAGTAGACTGAGTTGACATTGCCTTATGACACTATGTTATACTAAATGTACTGAGAACGGACCTGTGTGATATATTTGTTGTTTCTTAATTGTGGGATTAAAGTATCTAGCCGAGGTACGATCCTTTTAACCTAAGACCAAAGTCTATGTTGATTTTATATGTGTGACGTCAGTGCACATCGACTTCATAGACGTCCTGTGTGCGTCCAGCAATTTTTCGTAAAGTAACTTTAATACCCTCATCTTATCCTTTCCTCTCACTGAACCTATAGATACATTGGTTTAATCAATGTCTGTTATCTCATGGCCGCACCCACGACAGAAGACTCATAGGTACTAGTTATCAATTCACCGCAATTGATTTAAATCCCGCCGAAGACGAATGTGTCGGGTCATTGGTGCAAATAAAACGGCGACACGACGCATTTCCATTCTCCGGACTACATCCTACTTGAAATCTAGTTGGATCATTGTCCTGCTACAAGGGAGATTCAGCGGGAGTTTGAGAATGAACGCTGAAGAAGAAGAAAATCGAGATCGAAGGGGCGTTTGGTTTACAAAAGGAATGCATGCAATCTTGCTCGTTTTGTTGCCAACGAGTTCAAAGCCATCCTTCGTACTAATTGTGACTTTTGGCCACATATCTCAATAAGTGATAGGTGAAGCAGCATGACTAAATTAGTCACGTCCAACTGCTGATTCTTTCTTTTTTATAGGTCACAAAGTCATGACTATATTGAGTGAACAATACTCTGTTTCCCAGATACATGAACAAGTTTCCCAGATACATGACATCATTTCCCTTCGATTTCCAATTAATAGCGGGAAATAATAAAAGTTAATTGTGAAATAATAAAAGTTAATTATGAAATAATAAAAGTTAATTGTGAAATAATAAAAGTTAATTGTGAAATAATAAAAGTTAATTGTGAAATAATAAAAGTTAATTGTGAAATAAATAATCAATGCTATTAAATACAATATCTACTTGCAGTTAGTAATCAAGCATGAATTGAGAGCTCAACGCTAGAATTGGATTAATAAATGTAATGAAACCCATTGGAAATCTACTTCTTTGTTCGCTCATAAAATCACGTATTTCTCTTATAGAAGAGAGTTTGTCTCAATGTCGCAACTAGAAAGAGTCTATAGAGACTTACACGAAAAGATCTAGATCATGACTCCAATGCCTTGTGTGCCAGTCTAAACTATTAAATACACATCTCCGCCGAAGACGGATGTGTTGGGCCATTGGCGCAAATAAAACGGCAACACAACGCATTTCCATTCTCTGGACTACATTCAACTGGAAATCTTGTAGGATCATTGTCCTGTTACAAGAGAAATCCAGTGGGAGTTTGAGAATGAACGCTGAAGAAGAAGAAGAAATACACATCTTATTACATTCGATTAGAATCTATACATTATGTCAATGATTTTTTTGTTACTTTTATCTCCCACCCTCGGGGCAGCAATTGTCAAGAATTCAGGGGTCCACTATTTAATTATCTCAAAAAGATTTACCGCTTCCCTCTAAATGTAAATTTTAGCCAAAAAAATACCAAATACGTATTTTGTTACAGATTTTTAAAAACTTATTTCATAGTCAAGCAATTTAATTGCAAATTTATAAACATTATTGCTGCCATCAACTTGTATCAACACCGAGACCGCCCCCCCCCCCCATAAACTTTTTCAGACTCCCTCCTCTCCCTTACTAAGGTGGTCCTAATTAATATATATATATATATATAATCTAATTATTATGTTTACGTATATTATATTTTAAAACTAGTTTGGAAAAAAGCGTTCAAGAGCGATTGTGGCACAGTTACAGCTTCTAGAATCAATTGAGAGTCACAGCCTACACGGACTGTTGGGAGGTGTACCTTGTTGCCCTGTTGTCTTAACAAAATTTTTTTTTTCTGTTTTCGTAGCAGTGAAACTTGTACCAGTCAGGAAACACTCAAGGTTATTGGAGAAAGTGTGTTGTTTCTGAGACAGTCAATTCGATAGCTTGTCTATTGACAAATGAGCATAGTTGCAACCACTGTATGCTTCAATGTCTTTTGTGTTCACTTCTTCAAACTCAGCCTTCGCAACATTATTGATTTGTCTCCTACAGACTGTATGAATCATCTTCGTTCATGTCTTTATTTGAAGCTTGGCTACCCTCGCCAAGCAGTGCTCTTCATTCAGATTTATGAAAGAAGCTATTATTTGTTTGTTAAAACATTAAGTAATAGGAAAACAAATGTATTAAAGTTGAAAAAAGTGTTAACACGGTGTCGAGAATTGACAGTATAGATACGTGGGCCCCTATATTATTTGGCGTCTTTAGAACTAAAATATGGCATGTAAGTGATATGTGAGGCACGCAGGAAGTGATATGTGAGGCACGCAAGAGGTGATATGTGAGGCACGCAGGAAGTGATATGTGAGGCACGCAGGAAGTGATATGTGAGGCACGCAGGAAGTGATATGTGAGACAAGCAGAAAGTGATATGTGAGGCACGCAGGATGTGATATGTGAGGCACGCAGAAAGTGATATGTGAGGCACGCAGGAAGTGATATGTGAGGCACGCAGAAAGTGATATGTGAGGCACGCAGGAAGTGATATGTGAGGCAAGCAGAAAGTGATATGTGAGGCACGCGAAAGTGATATGTGAGGCACGCAGGAAGTGATATGTGGAGCACGCAGGAAGTGATGATCTGTTAACAAGAACGCACACAAATTACAACACACAAGACATTTTCAACGTTTCGAACCGTCAGTTCTTTCTCAAGAATATATAAAATAAACAGTGAAAAACAATTAAAACAGTAAAAAGAATGTTAGAAGAGTAAGAAGAAAAGAGAGCAAAGGAAAAACAGGAAGAAACACACACACTGCTGCCATTAAACACTATCGACGTATAAAACTGGCGTATATTCTGTAAGACATATATATAACCAACATATACTCCAGCCTTGGGATAAAAAGGTCATGCTTCGTCCGAGGCTTTAATCGCCCATTTAGCAAAGTAAGACGTAACACAAATTAAACATATAAACGTTTTCAGTTTAGCGTATTTGTAAGATGTAACACACATTAAACATATAAACGTTTTCAGTTTAGCGTATTTGTAAGATGTAACACACATTAAACATATAGATGTATTCAGTTTAGCGTATTTGTAAGATGTAACACACATTAAACATATAGACGTATTCAGTTTAGTGTATTTGTAATCCTGTAGTCGTAACCTTCGATAACAGTTACCATGTTGTTCTGACAGGCTGACGTTGTGCTTGAACTAGTTACGGGCACGGCGTGGGTGGGCGGAACAACAAAAAAAAACCTGTCGCAAGGGCCAGAGTTGTGCCCTGATGTCAAAGTCTATTTTGGCAGCATTGGACTCAAAACACCATCGAGTCGAATGGCTGTTGGAACAGAGGGCGGAGCACTTATGGGAATGCCCCACGTGCTGTGAGGCCAGTTTTCTAATCAGGAATCAAGTATTTGTAAGATGTAACACGCATTAAACATATAGACGTATTCAGTTTAGTGTATTTGTAAGATATAGTACATATTAAACATATATACGTATTAAGTTTGGTGTAATTATAAAACATACCACACAGAAAACATATAGACGTAGTCAATCTGGTGTTACATTGTAAGACGCAACAGAAAATAAAACAGACATATTCCATATGCTGTAGATCAGTGTTTCCCAACGTGGGCCAACGTCTCAAAGAGAAGGGGGAGTGGGACATTTTGATTGTTCTCGATGACAATTTGATTGTTCTGTGGGAGGGTGGGCAATTCAGGAAGGGGAGAATAAAACAAGTTTTTAATATTGAAAAATATGTACATATTACACGGGATTTTAGAAAGACTTAGATGGGGGCATTGTAAAATATATGTACATGTTACATAGAGGTTTTAGAAAGACTTAGATGGGGCATGTAAATAAAATGTTAGGAAACACTGATGTAGATCTTGTCAAGACGTAACAATATGTCAATGACAAAAATTGTGCAGTTGCGTTTCTTTTCTTCTAGAAATGAACAACTGCTAATCTTGCAACGGTTGTCGCGCGGTCATCTTTAATATCATTAAAACACTCATCTGGTTTGTGGTGACGGTGGTCCTTGGCGTGTTGTCTTTTCCTGCACCAGTAGAGACGTAGAAATTGTATTAAAACGTCCTGACGCTGGCCGATTAATTCTGCCTAATTGGTCCCTTATTGGATTAGGGCTTTCCGCAGCTTCACGGGAACTCTCGCGACGACCTGTTCTATCTGAGAGGGCAAACTAGTTTCTTGGCATTTTCTGCTTTTTTGTACCTCTCTTGTTTTAGTTTATCCTGTTTAACTCTTATGATTACGGTGTTTTATCTCTTGACTACAGAAGGCAGGACTGGAACCGTTGACAGCCCCCGGCAAAAGTGTTGTCATTCAGCATCGCTATTGTTGTGTGTGGCCACTACCATCGTCATTACTAACATCTGCGTCAAGGGAAACGTCAATGAATTATCTCCGTAGTCGTTATCGCAGTAAAATCACAAAGAATGCTACCAGCGACAGTGGACAGATCACATAGATTGTCCACAAGTACCCTCCGGCGAGTGCGATCCTGACAGGATGTCTGTCACTATGTTTGTTTTTCTGGGGTTTTTTTTGGCTTGCACTGATTCTAGCGATAGTTCATTTCATTCGATACCGTCATGCAGTCTGTTTTAGAAAGTTTCAGTAACAACTGCTTTCATTCTGCGCTGTATAATTTCTTACTACGTGTTACAGAATTTTGCTGTTTCTGCTAATTTTACAATTGTTACATATTGTACAATTCATACTTATTTCACAGAATTTTACCAATTGTATATAATTTTGCTAATTTTACTATTAATGCTGACTTTACAATTGCTAGAATATTACCAAAACAAAAAAAACCGAGTTGACTTTACAATTGCTAGAATATTACCAAAAAAAAACCGAGATGACATTACAATTGCTAGTGTAGCAACAAAAACACTTAGTTGTAGATATTTGTAACAATATATATTTGCTTATAAACAATTGTTACATGTTATATTGAGGTTATTGATTGTATATCATGTATTAATTTTACACTTGTTAATATCTTACATTTGTTGCTTATTGGATTATTAGAAATATCACTTTTCTGAACATGTTTGCTGATTGTACTTTTGTTGTTGAATGTATTATTGCTACTGATTTTATGATTGAAGCCGAATATGGAAGTTAGGGGGTCTCAACAGTGATATCTCCCAGACCAGTGATATATCTCAGATTAGTGATTGGTGACAAGATCAATGTCATGTATAGATAACATGCCCATAGGGCTGTCTTTACATTATGTCAATAATTTTTTTTCAAATTGTGACCACAAACCCTTGTTAGCACTGTCATAAATTCAGTGACCTATCCCCTGCTTAATTATGTCAAAAATATGTTACCCCACTCTTCCCTCCACCCACTTCCGTCTAAAACATTTTTGCAGGAAAAGTACAAAATTTCAGTTTTGTTAAACATGTTTAGAAATATGTTTCAGATTGGAACAATTTAATTGTTTACAAAATCAGTATTGTTGACGTCAACATTTGACAACACCCTCCCACTTGTCCACAACTATCAACAGACCTCCTTCCCCCTTCCATAATTGTTGACGTAAATTAAAGACAGTCCCTTCAACATGAGCGTTTTACACTTGAGAAAATCCTACAGCTCTTCATCTTTACCATAGCGTTTTACACTTCACAAGTGTAAAATTCCTATAGCTTTTCATCTTTACTATGACGTTTTACACTTCACAAGTGTAAAAAGCCTATAGCTTGTCATCCTTACTGTGACGTTTTACACTTGTGAAAAGACCACAACTCTTCGTCTTTACCGTGATGTTTTATTTTTGTGTAAATCCCGCATATCTTCGCATTTACCATAGCCTTTCTTCTTGTGCAAAGCCCACAGATCTTCAACTTTGGCATGAGGTTTTCTTCTTGTGCAAAGCCCACAGATCTTCAAGTTTAGCATGAGGTTTTCTTCTTGTGCAAAGACCACAGATCTTCAAGTTTAGCATGACGTTTTACACTTGTGGAAATCCCACAGCTCTTCAACTTTACCATGAACGTTTCACCACCTCTGGGCAGAATATTTCGCAAAGCACTGCACCCCGCTAACTGTTGGAGTCTTCTAGATATGAAATGACTTACTTTTACAAATGAGTTTACTCTACAACTGTTGTTATTACGGCTGCTATTTATCTGACATATGTTACATATATATATATATGAATTAAATCCTAATTCATCCTTGACAGAGGTCTTCTTACTGTCGATGTTGTTAGGGTTGTTAGAAATAGTTGACAGAGGTCTTCTTACTGTCGATGTTGTTAGAGTTGTTAGAAATAGTTGACAGAGGTCTTCTTACTGTCGATGTTGTTAGAGTTGTTAGAAATACTGTAACAACATCAAATAGAAACCAAGCAGGAAATATAAAACATGATAATGCATGTGAACAGAGTAGACAAATCAGAGTAGGCTAAATGATCAAGTTTGTCATGAGGACGTAGCAAACAGCTATCCTGAAGTACAAAAAACAGCCGAGAACATCAAGTTTGTCATGTGTAAAGAGCCAGCCTGAAGAACAGAAAACAGCCAAGAATATCAAATTCGTCATGATGGCAAACATCCATCCTGATATACAGATAACAGCCAAGAACATCAAGTTTGACATGAGGACAAAGCAAACAGCTATCCTGAAGTACAAAAAACAGCCGAGAATATCAAGTTTGTCATGTGTAATCAACCAGCATGAAGTACAGACAACAGCCAAGAACATCATGTTTCCTTGATGTCTTACCTTGTACATGTCTCTGTATCTACTTGTGAGTTAAGTGTATCAAACTATCGTATTATATACATGTCTTTATACCTACTTGTGAACAAAGTGTATCACACAATCTTATCATGTACATGTCATTATACCTACTTGTGAACAAAGTGTATCACACAATCTTATCATGTACATGTCATTATACCTACTTGTGAACAAAGTGTATCACACAATCTTATCATGTACATGTCCTTATACCTACTTGTGAACAAAGTGTATCACACAATCTTATCATGTACATGTCATTATACCTACTTGTGAACAAAGTGTATCACACAATCTTATCATGTACATGACCTTATACCTACTTGTGAACAAAGTGTATCACACAATCTTATCATGTACATGTCCCTGTACGTACTTGTATATCAACTTTGCTCACAAAAATCTTACAAATCTTCACCCGAACATTATGTTCATATCTTTAGCCAAAGTCATGGAGGCAACATTTCACAATATGAAGATCATAGTATGTAATATATCTTTGTCACTTGATGTGAGAGAGTTCTTAGATGTTATATAGAACCAGTTCTGGTGTATGGAAGTGAATCTTGGACAATCAGTAGAATAGTGAATAATTATATTGAGACATCAGAAAAGATGTTTTATGGAAGAATTTTAAAAATATCGTGGACAGATAGAAATTGTAATGAAGATATCTTGAAAAAAGTTAATTCAAAATTAGAACTGCTCACCCTCATCAGAAAAAGACAGTGCACATTTGATGGACACATCATGAGAAGATGAAAGATGAAACACATTGTCACAACAGGCAAGTTGAAGAGCAAGAGTGGTAGAGAACACCAAGAGAGAAGATACTTGGCTACCTAGCATTGTGACATGGGAGAACATGAGTATAAGAAATGATTGCCAGCACACGAAATAGAAAGTTGTGGACATAAATGGTAACCAACGCCACACGGTATGGTCTATAAGAAGAAGAAAAGAAACCACATACAGATTTTATCCGTATATCTTATTTATGTATTCCATGTTTTCATGTTTTTTTTCTCTCTTTCCCTGCCAATTCCATGCAGAGCCGTATATAGAAATTTGCTGAATGGTCGGTGGAGAGCGGCGATATTTTATCTGTAAAATGTCACATTTCTTATGGTGGAGATTTTGGTGATTTATTTTATTACAATCACTAACGAATATGAGGAGTATGGACCCCTATTCTTTTACTAATTGTAGTGCTACGTGTCATTATCTTCTTTTACTATAGAGGTGTCGCGAAGGTTGGTTGAACCCTATAACTTCTTGCCTCGTAACTTGCGGGCTTCATTCTGTAACAGTCTTGCAATGTTCGCTTAGATCTTCTGATTTGTCTACTCTGTTCACATGCATTATCATGTTTTATATCTCCTGCTTGATTTCTATTTGATGTTGTTACAGTATTTCTAACGACTCTAAAACCAGGCAGCCTCAGATTCAAAACACGACCGCAAGGGCAAACACAGATTCCAAGTACCCACCACAAGGGCAGACACAGATTCGAAGTACTCACCACAAGAGCACACACAGTTTCCAAACACATAACAAGGACAGCTTCAATTTCCAAACATACATTACAAGGACAACCTCCACCCCAGATTCCAAATACACGCCACAAAGGCAACCCCTGATTTCAAACACGCCACATAGACAATCGAAGATTCCAACATATCACATACACACACCACACACACACACATGCACACGCATTGTACAGGCCAGAAACTGGAATTGGATACACTTTCTACAACTTCTTCTCTCGTGTGGCAGCATCAATTAAATACTCTCGTATGAAGATCTAAGATCGGAAAACAAGAACAAACTTTCTTCTCAATTCTTGCAATGTTTCATGTAAATATTCTCATGATTTTCCTATTTAGAATGACAAGTCTGACATTTTATTTTGTTCTTCTCACTTCATGGCTCTTTGCTTTTTTTCTTTACTAGTAAACAAAGTGGTCATTACAGAGCGGTATTGGACAGCCAAGGTTTGGAGTTCAATTTCGGCCGTAAGAAGTGCATCCTGACCGTTCGCAGATCAACGGCAATATACTGACGTATTTTTAGTACCTAGAAAATTCACAATATGAAAAAAACACAATTTAGTGCCGAGAAAATTCCGACTGTAAAAAAATGTATTAATCACTACACCTTGATAATATATACTATCAAAAGTAAACAAAAGGACAGTAACCGCAAATATGTGATTTTTACACAAGAATAATACGCATTCTATGGACAGCGTAGGCCATACATGAAGGACAATATATGACATACATGAAGAAGGCCAGCATATGGCATACATTAAGAAGGGCAGCATATGACATATATGAAGAAGGACAGCATATGACATATATGAAGAAGGACAGCATATGATATATATAAAGAAGGACAGCATATGACATACATGAAGAAGGACAGCATATGACATACATTGAGAAGGACAGCATATGACATATATGAAGAAGGACAGCATATGACATATATGAAGAAGAACAGCATATGACATATATGAAGAAGGACAGCATATGACATACATTACGAAGGACAACATATGACATATATGAAGAAGGACAGCATATGACATACATGAAGAAGGACAGCATATGACATGTATGAAGAAGGACAGCATATGACATACATGAAGAAGGACAGCATATGACATATATGAAGAAGGACAGCATGTGACATATATGAAGAAGGACAGCATATGACATATATGAAGAAGGACAGCATGTGACATATATGAAGAAGGACAGCATATGACATATATGAAGAAGGACAGCATATGGCATATATGAAGAAGGACAGCATATGACATACATGAAGAAGGACAGCATATGACATACATTAAGAAGGACAGCATATGACATACATGAAGAAGGACAGCATATGGCATACATTAAGAAGGACAGCATATGACATATGAAGAAGGACAGCATATGGCATACATTAAGAAGGACAGCATATGACATACATTAAGGAGGACAGCATATGGCATACATTAAGAAGGACAGCATATGACATATATGAAGAAGGACAGCATATGACATACATTAAGAAGGACAGCATAGGGCATACATTAAGAAGGCCAAAAGACAGTTGTGTAAGAAATGCATTGTTCTGGACCTACACGCAGACAGTAAAAATGAAACAGCAAGAAATACATGAACGAAATAATTAGACAGAATATACAAAGGATGTGTATTACATGGATAATGCTTACAACTATATCAAAAGATAGGACAAGATGGAGGAGACTTGAAGAAAAGCCAGCCATGCTCAACATGGAGTTGAACGATTGACAGATATAGATGGAGAAGTGAGAATACAACTGTGAGTGAGGTGATAGATATAGATGTGAGAAGTGAGAAGACAACTGTGAGTGAGGTGACAGATATAGATGGAGAAGTGAGAAGACAACTGTGAGTGAGGTGAGAGATATAGATGGAGAAGTGAGAAGACAACTGTGAGTGAGGTGACAGATATAGATGTGAGAAGTGAGAAGACAACTGTGAGTGAGGTGACAGATATAGATGGAGAAGTGAGAAGACAACTGTGAGTGAGGTGACAGATATAGATGGAGAAGTGAGAAGACAACTGTGAGTGAGGTGAGAGATATAGATGGAGAAGTGAGAAGACAACTGTGAGTGAGGTGACAGATATAGATGTGAGAAGTGAGAAGACAACTGTGAGTGAGGTGAGAGATATAGATGGAGAAGTGAGAAGACAACTGTGAGTGAGGTGAGAGATATAGATGGAGAAGTGAGAAGACAACTGTGAGTGAGGTGACAGATATAGATGTGAGAAGTGAGAAGACAACTGTGAGTGAGGTGACAGATATAGATGTGAGAAGTGAGAAGACAACTGTGAGTGAGGTGAGAGATATAGATGGAGAAGTGAGAAGACAACTGTGAGTGAGGTGAGAGATATAGATGGAGAAGTGAGAAGACAACTGTGAGTGAGGTGACAGATATAGATGGAGAAGTGAGAAGACAACTGGGAGTGAGGTGAGAGATATAGATGGAGAAGTGAGAAGACAACTGTGAGTGAGGTGAGAGATATAGATGGAGAAGTGAGAAGACAACTGTGAGTGAGGTGAGAGATATAGATGGAGAAGTGAGAAGACAACTGTGAGTGAGGTGACAGATATAGATGGAGAAGTGAGAAGACAACTGTGAGTGAGGTGACAGATATAGATGGAGAAGTGAGAAGACAACTGTGAGTGAGGTGACAGATATAGATGGAGAAGTGAGAAGACAACTGTGAGTGAGGTGACAGATATAGATGTGAGAAGTGAGAAGACAACTGTGAGTGAGGTGACAGATATAGATGTGAGAAGTGAGAATACAACTGTGAGTGAGGTGACAGATATAGATGTGAGAAGTGAGAAGACAACTGTGAGTGAGGTGAGAGATATAGATGGAGAAGTGAGAAGACAACTGTGAGTGAGGTGACAGATATAGATGGAGAAGTGAGAAGACAACTGTGAGTGAGGTGACAGATATAGATGTGAGAAGTGAGAAGACAACTGTGAGTGAGGTGACAGATATAGATGGAGAAGTGAGAAGACAACTGTGAGTGAGGTAACAGATATAGATGTGAGAAGTGAGAAGACAACTGTGAGTGAGGTGACAGATATAGATGTGAGAAGTGAGAAGACAACTGTGAATGAGGTGACAGATATAGATGTGAGAAGTGAGAAGACAACTGTGAGTGAGGTGACAGATATAGATGTGAGAAGTGAGAAGACAACTGTGAGTGAGGTGACAGATATAGATGGAGAAGTGAGAAGACAACGGTGAGTGAGGTGACAGATATAGATGGAGAAGTGAGAAGACAACTGTGAGTGAGGTAACAGATATAGATGTGAGAAGACAACTGTGAGTGAGGTGACAGATATAGATGGAGAAGTGAGAAGACAACTGTGAGTGAGGTGAGAGATATAGATGGAGAAGTGAGAAGACAACTGTGAGTGAGGTGAGAGATATAGATGGAGAAGTGAGAAGACAACTGTGAGTGAGGTGACAGATATAGATGGAGAAGTGAGAAGACAACTGTGAGTGAGGTGACAGATATAGATGGAGAAGTGAGAAGACAACTGTGAGTGAGGTGACAGATATAGATGTGAGAAGTGAGAAGACAACTGTGAGTGAGGTGACAGATATAGATGTGAGAAGTGAGAAGACAACTGTGAGTGAGGTGACAGATATAGATGTGAGAAGTGAGAAGACAACTGTGAGTGAGGTGACAGATATAGATGGAGAAGTGAGAATACAACTGTGAGTGAGGTGACAGATATAGATGTGAGAAGTGAGAAGACAACTGTGAGTGAGGTGAGAGATATAGATGGAGAAGTGAGAAGACAACTGTGAGTGAGGTGACAGATATAGATGGAGAAGTGAGAAGACAACTGTGAGTGAGGTGACAGATATAGATGTGAGAAGTGAGAAGACAACTGTGAGTGAGGTGACAGATATAGATGGAGAAGTGAGAAGACAACTGTGAGTGAGGTAACAGATATAGATGTGAGAAGTGAGAAGACAACTGTGAGTGAGGTGACAGATATAGATGTGAGAAGTGAGAAGACAACTGTGAATGAGGTGACAGATATAGATGTGAGAAGTGAGAAGACAACTGTGAGTGAGGTGACAGATATAGATGTGAGAAGTGAGAAGACAACTGTGAGTGAGGTGACAGATATAGATGGAGAAGTGAGAAGACAACGGTGAGTGAGGTGACAGATATAGATGGAGAAGTGAGAAGACAACTGTGAGTGAGGTAACAGATATAGATGTGAGAAGACAACTGTGAGTGAGGTGACAGATATAGATGGAGAAGTGAGAAGACAACTGTGAGTGAGGTGACAGATATAGATGTGAGAAGTGAGAAGACAACTGTGAGTGAGGTGACAGATATAGATGTGAGAAGTGAGAAGACAACTGTGAGTGAGGTGACAGATATAGATGGAGAAGTGAGAAGACAACTGTGAGTGAGGTGAGAGATATAGATGTGAGAAGTGAGAAGACAACTGTGAGTGAGGTGAGAGATATAGATGTGAGAAGTGAGAAGACAACTGTGAGTGAGGTGACAGATATAGATGTGAGAAGTGAGAAGACAACTGTGAGTGAGGTGACAGATATAGATGTGAGAAGTGAGAAGACAACTGTGAGTGAGGTGACAGATATAGATGGAGAAGTGAGAAGACAACTGTGAGTGAGGTGAGAGATATAGATGTGAGAAGTGAGAAGACAACTGTGAGTGAGGTGACAGATATAGATGTGAGAAGTGAGAAGACAACTGTGAGTGAGGTGACAGATATAGATGTGAGAAGTGAGAAGACAACTGTGAGTGAGGTGACAGATATAGATGGAGAAGTGAGAAGACAACTGTGAGTGAGGTAACAGATATAGATGTGAGAAGACAACTGTGAGTGAGGTGACAGATATAGATGGAGAAGTGAGAAGACAACTGTGAGTGAGGTGACAGATATAGATGTGAGAAGTGAGAAGACAACTGTGAGTGAGGTGACAGATATAGATGTGAGAAGTGAGAAGACAACTGTGAGTGAGGTGAGAGATATAGATGGAGAAGTGAGAAGACAACTGTGAGTGAGGTGAGAGATATAGATGGAGAAGTGAGAAGACAACTGTGAGTGAGGTGACAGATATAGATGGAGAAGTGAGAAGACAACTGGGAGTGAGGTGAGAGATATAGATGGAGAAGTGAGAAGACAACTGTGAGTGAGGTGAGAGATATAGATGGAGAAGTGAGAAGACAACTGTGAGTGAGGTGAGAGATATAGATGGAGAAGTGAGAAGACAACTGTGAGTGAGGTGACAGATATAGATGGAGAAGTGAGAAGACAACTGTGAGTGAGGTGACAGATATAGATGGAGAAGTGAGAAGACAACTGTGAGTGAGGTGACAGATATAGATGGAGAAGTGAGAAGACAACTGTGAGTGAGGTGACAGATATAGATGTGAGAAGTGAGAAGACAACTGTGAGTGAGGTGACAGATATAGATGTGAGAAGTGAGAATACAACTGTGAGTGAGGTGACAGATATAGATGTGAGAAGTGAGAAGACAACTGTGAGTGAGGTGAGAGATATAGATGGAGAAGTGAGAAGACAACTGTGAGTGAGGTGACAGATATAGATGGAGAAGTGAGAAGACAACTGTGAGTGAGGTGACAGATATAGATGTGAGAAGTGAGAAGACAACTGTGAGTGAGGTGACAGATATAGATGGAGAAGTGAGAAGACAACTGTGAGTGAGGTAACAGATATAGATGTGAGAAGTGAGAAGACAACTGTGAGTGAGGTGACAGATATAGATGTGAGAAGTGAGAAGACAACTGTGAATGAGGTGACAGATATAGATGTGAGAAGTGAGAAGACAACTGTGAGTGAGGTGACAGATATAGATGTGAGAAGTGAGAAGACAACTGTGAGTGAGGTGACAGATATAGATGGAGAAGTGAGAAGACAACGGTGAGTGAGGTGACAGATATAGATGGAGAAGTGAGAAGACAACTGTGAGTGAGGTAACAGATATAGATGTGAGAAGACAACTGTGAGTGAGGTGACAGATATAGATGGAGAAGTGAGAAGACAACTGTGAGTGAGGTGACAGATATAGATGTGAGAAGTGAGAAGACAACTGTGAGTGAGGTGACAGATATAGATGTGAGAAGTGAGAAGACAACTGTGAGTGAGGTGACAGATATAGATGGAGAAGTGAGAAGACAACTGTGAGTGAGGTGAGAGATATAGATGTGAGAAGTGAGAAGACAACTGTGAGTGAGGTGAGAGATATAGATGTGAGAAGTGAGAAGACAACTGTGAGTGAGGTGACAGATATAGATGTGAGAAGTGAGAAGACAACTGTGAGTGAGGTGACAGATATAGATGTGAGAAGTGAGAAGACAACTGTGAGTGAGGTGACAGATATAGATGGAGAAGTGAGAAGACAACTGTGAGTGAGGTGAGAGATATAGATGTGAGAAGTGAGAAGACAACTGTGAGTGAGGTGACAGATATAGATGTGAGAAGTGAGAAGACAACTGTGAGTGAGGTGACAGATATAGATGTGAGAAGTGAGAAGACAACTGTGAGTGAGGTGACAGATATAGATGGAGAAGTGAGAAGACAACTGTGAGTGAGGTAACAGATATAGATGTGAGAAGACAACTGTGAGTGAGGTGACAGATATAGATGGAGAAGTGAGAAGACAACTGTGAGTGAGGTGACAGATATAGATGTGAGAAGTGAGAAGACAACTGTGAGTGAGGTGACAGATATAGATGTGAGAAGTGAGAAGACAACTGTGAGTGAGGTGACAGATATAGATGTGAGAAGTGAGAAGACAACTGTGAGTGAGGTGACAGATATAGATGTGAGAAGTGAGAAGACAACTGTGAGTGCTGTTGATAGTATATCACATTCAGGATTTAGCAAGCAACCCTAAAGATTTTTACTGTTGTGATTTTCTAGAATATTAATTACGTTCAGTATCTTGCCATTTTTTCTGCATTATTATGATAGATTTGGGTTGCTATGAACACAACTGACAGGAAAATATGCTTCAGTGTTTCTAAAACTCATTCCTCAAATCTTGCTGCTGTGAAAAGGAAGAAATGTCACAAAAATCATAGAATTAACTCCTCTCACCCTTTCAGCAGGAGAATTCTCAAAGCATTACACAGCATTGAGTATGTTTGTCACTTTTTGTGTGAATAAAATCTCTGAAGAAACATTACCAATACAGATAGATACAGAGTTTTCTGTATGTGAAATAAATATGTGGAGAAATATTACACAGCTCTGAGTTTTCTGTGTGTCATATATGAATCACACAAAAAAAGCCATCTCCAGAGAACTCTTCTACCACTGACGCTGCAATGCATAACGGGGTATAACACGAAAAGAAGAATAGCAGAGAAAGAGTTTTATGTGTGTGAAATTACTGTATAGAGAACCATTACAATTACAAACACCTAAGTTTTCTGTGTGTGAAATTACTCTCGAGATAACTTTTACCATTAAAAAAAAGTAAAGTAACCCATAGCATTAATTAATGCCGTAGGGGTGTGAGATGTTAGCGATCTCACATTTCACAGGCTCTGCAAATGAGGGCGGTAGCCATCTCCTCTCCCTCGCAGTCTTTACTTCCCTGATTAATCCGGTACCCATTTAAGGCTGGGTCGACCTGGGAGCAGTAGCGATCTGAAAACATTTCCGCCTCAGCTGGGGAATGAACCCAGGACCACTCATATGCGAAGCCAGTGAGTTTTACCATTACACAGCGCGGAGTTTTCTGTGTGTGAAATCACGCTCTAGAGAAGCATTACCATTACACAAGGAATCGAAGCCAACCAGCCCCTCTGAATAGAAAGATTCAAATCACTGCACGCAGCTGAGAGTTTGTCACTTGACGTGAAATAAAGATCTGGAAACCTATCAATGCACAATAGGAGACAAGAGATCTATTGTTTGTGATTCATAGCATAGAAACAAACGCAGAACTAAACAAAACATATTCTAAAGCGAACGTCAATGAACTCGATGCTGAAAAACTGGAGAATAAATGTCAATGTTTGTACTAGACAGCATATCAGACAGGAATGTCAGCATGACAGCATATTCGTGTGTGTGTGCGCGCGTGCGTGCGTGCGTGTACGTGTGTGCGTACGTGTGTGCGTGTACGTGCGTGCGTTCGCACGCTTGTTCTGTGTGGACATATCAGTATGTCTGATTATTATTTTTTAATTATTTATTTTTCCTGCGCCACTCATAAATATTGTCCGGCTCCATATCGGATGGCAGGAAGCGCAATTAAAACTCCGAGGTACCAGGTTCAACACACGCCGCAGACAACTGTGCATCTGGATCGTTCATAAAACAATAGCAACTGACAATTGTATTTATATTGCTTAGAACATCACTGCAGGTAAAGTATGATGGGATGGTTTCTGTGTCCTAGGTAGGTCCTGCTACCTACTAATCATAAATATGACAAGTATGTCTGTCACTATCCCCGGGAATTGGGAACAACTTTCTCTTACTTCTAATGTGTAGTGGGATAGTTCCTCAAAGTTTCTTTCATGCCCAGGAGATTTCAGATTTCGGCTTATGGCAGTGCCTATTCTAGAAGTTTTCTTCTCGAAGGGTGGGGGGTCTATGTTACGAGACGAGTTGGTATTGTGCCTGTGCCACACACTGTGCATCTGTTCTCCTCCTGCGCTTTAAGCAGCAGGCGAAATATTCCCCGTGTAAGAAGACACCTCTATTACCCTCCGTATCCCTAGGTACCAGACCTAATTTCTTCTGCATAGTCCATGTTGGACAACGGCTACAGTTGAATTTACTAGGATAGCTACATCTTTGTAGACGTCATGCAGCTTCGACACACACGTCCGAAATGACCTGTGCATTTTCCACGCACTACCTCGTCTCCTTGTGATCGCCTACCTATCCATCGCCAAGCACATTCTATGTTCCTTCAGCGCCAAGCGCATTCTATGTTTCAACTCTTCTATGTTCCTTCAGCGCGGAATGCGGTGCATAGGACAGAAACCAGAGCTCTCCAGTCTAGATGTGATGCTACTGGTGTGTAATTCTTATTGTATGTTGACTCATACTCTCTTTGATGGTTGTTCTGCGAAGTTTCTCTTGGTCTTTCTCTTTTTCTTTTGTCATCTTTTTCATTTTGTACCTATTTTAATGTTTGGCTCTTCGCTGTTGCGTGTTTATCACCATCAGAAGTGAGTAGAATTCGCCTACCTCGGATGGGTAGCTTCTCAGCGGCGAACAGTTCTAGTGTTAGAAAGACGAATTATTTGGCCTCTGTGCCTTTTGTTTCTTAGCAAATTATCTCTGTAAGAGCCGTTCTGGGCAACAGCGACAGTCCAATTCGACTAGCTTAACTCGTCCTGCTAGATAAGGACTTTCTCTCCGTCTGCTGTGTTCACAGATGCCAGAATTTTAACGCTGCTTCGGTCAGAGAGGTGAATGTGTGCTTCCCGACACGTGTTCGAAGCTTTCCCTAATGCAATGGAAAGCTGTATTCAAATCTTTTTTTCCATACCCATGAGTACATGCTGAAGTGCCCAATACCTGAATCATGGCTTCTACTTTGAGTGAGGAGAAAGTTGTGGTGAGATGTTTGCTGTCTGACACATAGTTTTGAGTTATGTGTGTTCTCGACCATGAACAACATTTCATGCGACCTATTTCGTGCTGCGAAATTGGAACTTCGTTGTACTTCTTTCACATACACATTAAAGGCAAAATGTAGCAGCTAATCAAGAACACAAATATAGCGAATCACAAAACTTATATTTAAACGCGCAAAATAAAATCATATCAACAGATATAACAAAAAAACAACCAAAAATCATAATAGACAATACCGAGATAGAATGTGTGGATAATAAATTCGAATACTTAGGAGCAAACATCAACCGTGCAGGTGACTGCATGGCAGAGATAAGGAAGAGATTGACAATGACATATTGTAAAATAACACGGTTGAAATTGCTAATGCTACGAACCTTAATCTTTCCTGTTGTAACATACGGCTGTGAAACATGGATCCTAAGTAAAACATCGGCAAAGAAGATCAACGCCTTTGAGTGAAATGTTACAGAAAGATACTTATATCATGGAAGGAAAAAACATAAACTCTGACATTATAAACACATTGAAGATGCCAGAGTGTTGGTTACTAAACACAATAGCAAAAAGAAAACTACACCTGTTTGGTCATATAAAGAGACACAACTGTTTAGAAAGACAAATAATGGAGGGCAGGGCACCTGAGCAAGGAGAAAGAGCAGACCAAGAAGATGATGAACTGACGACATTAAAGATAACATGAATACATCGTTGGAAAATGCAAGCCGCATGGCCCAAAACAGAGAAGTGTTCAGGGTGTTCATTGGGAAGACAACGTTGTGGAGAGAATACGTCACATGACATATACAGTGCTGCACTCTGGAGAGAATACGTCACATATCATATACAGTGCTGCACTCTGGCTCGCTTTGCCTTCTCCAGAGGCATTTAATGTGTACTCTAGGCGCAGCTACACCGTAACAGCCTCTACCCATATCTGGACATCGACATTTGATGTCTCTCCAATGTATCTGCATTCCAGCTGTTCGAACCAGCCTGCTGTATGTTATTGTGTGTCGACAATGCCGGAGATATGTATTGTTCTTTTGCAATAAATTATTATTCCATGTACAGCCTCCACATCCAAGGACACGAGCTATAAAAGTGTTGGCCAGATGCACCACACAAGCAATGGTGTATGTTTCCAGTGTGCACCACTTGGGAGTACTGTTAGTATCTTGGTTATTTTCTGACCCTGGGACTCACACACGAGTAATGTGAAACCTTTTTCAAAGATGACAAATAAAAAATAACATTTGTGCGTGTGTGTGGGTGTGGGTGTGTGTGGTATTGTTTATGTGTAAATATATACATGTGTGGTTGTTAATATGTCTTATGTGAAGAAATAGTAAACACTACAAATGAAAGTGCTGCACGCACGAAGCGAAAAAAAACATACAAAGATAGAAGAGAGAGAGAGAGAGAGAGAGCAGGAAGCGAGAGTAGGGGAAGGGAAGACAATTCGACCAAACTCATCCACTTTCAAATCAACTGGGAGAAGAAGGAAGAAATAAAATTCTGAAATTTGAGTGATAAATAGAGCATCCTCGTTTGATTGACAGGCGAGTAGGTTGCCAGGGAATCAGCTGATTGGATTACGATCCCACCGTTCTCTGCAACTCGCGAGAGGCTCAATTACCACGATTAGATGTAGCGCTCCAAAAATATACATTTCCCAAGAGATGCATAGGAGGGGTTAGAAATCATGATTTGGGTTTAGTTTATCTGCAATGCGCAAGAAGGAAGTACGTAACTCTGAATCATGATTGCGTCCAATTTAGATATATTGAAAGAAAACATGATTATGTCTACTTTAGCTATAATAATGGGAAGCATGATTAAGTCCAATCTATAATGAAGAGAGACGGGATTTAGCCCACTTCAAGAGGAGCAGAACATTCAATCAATATTTAGTCACTTGGAAGGGAAATATTAAGTCAGATTTAGTCATAATGAAGGGAAAACATTAGCCTAGACTCAGTCATAATGAAGGGGAAAATTCAGTTAGCCTTAGTCATATTGAAGGGAAAAATACAGATCGATCTGAGAAAGTCACTCGAAACAGAAGAAGCGGTATGAATGCTGTAGAAGATGAGGAGAGGAGTTTTTTTGGAAAGGATGGGGGTTCAAATCGAAGTCAGAACGTAACATGTATAACGGGAGAGGAAGCCATAATGCATGTATCTCTCAAACCTTCCCCTTCTCTGTTCCTCTCTCTCTCTCTCTCTCTCTCTTTATGTCCCTCTCTCCCTGTCCCTTTCTCTCTGTCTATCTCTGTCTCTCTCTCTAACTATATAATGATTTTTCCATAATAAGAACACCGATATCTCACGATGTTATAATCTTTTTTAGGTTTTACCCCCCCCCCCTCCCCTTTTACCCGTAAATGTATCTACAACCCTGATACATCAACTACCCAAAGTTAGACTACCATATGTATTCTCTATACCTGTTGATTGACTTGCCACCAACTGTCAAGCTGAATGAAATTCATTGTGCAGTATAAGGCAGCTAGTCTGCTAAGCATCACTACTAAGATATTACAACAAATGATCTTCCATACTGATTGCAGATTTATCATTCGAGGTCTACATTTCTTAATAATCTTCTAGAAAGAGATATAAATATGTTGTGTACCCCCTCACACACAAAAGTTATGATTCTTTGGATTCCTTTAAACTATGACTTTGGATTCATTCACACTATAACTTTTGATTCATTCACACTGTTACTTTGGATTCATTCACACTATGACTTTTGATTCCTTTCAGACTATGACTTTGAACTCATTCACACTATGACAATAGATTCCGTCACACTGTGACTTTGATTCCTTCACACTATGACATTGATTCCTTCACACCTATGATATTATATTCCGTTCCTTCACACTATGACATTGATCCCTTCACACGATGACATTAGATTCCTTCACACTATGACATTGATCCCTTCATACGATGACATTAGACTCCTTCACACTATGACATAGATTCCTTCACATTGTGACATTATATTCCATCACATTGTGACATTGATTCCTTCACACTGTGACATTATATTCCATCATATTGTGACATTGATTCCTTTACACTGTCATATTATATTTCATCACATTGTGACATTGATTCCTTTACACTGTGACATTATATTCCATCACATTGTGACATTGATTCCTTCACACTGTGACATTATATTCCATCACATTGTGACATTGATTCCTTTACACTATGACATTATATTCCATCACATTGTGACATTGATTCCTTCACACTGTGACATTATATTCCATCACATTGTGACATTGATTCCTTTACACTATGATATTAGATTCCGTCACACTGTGACATTGATTCCTTCACACTGTGACATTATATTCCATCACATTGTGACATTCATTCCTTTACACTATGATATTAGATTCCGTCACACTGTGACATTGATTCCTTCACACTGTGACATTATATTCCATTACATTGTGACATTGATTCCTTCACACTGTGAAATTATATTCCATCACATTGTGACATTGATTCCTTTACACTATGATATTAGATTCCGTCACACTGTAATATTGGATTCCTTCACACTATCTTCTGCGCTCGCTCTCTTATAACCACAACAAGTAAATCGGGTGATTTATGCCGGGGAGCGTGAAGTACGTTGTACTGCTAGTTCCACAGATAAACTGTGTTATTTTCACCCTGATTGACTCACTTTGTGGCTCGAACAAATGTGGTCTAGCGCATCCGTTTTCGTCGTGCCTTTAATCGGGTAGTGAGCTTCCCTAGCCTGTGACAGCTTCCCTATCTATCGACGGGCGCGCGGGTGTGTAATGACTCTTCGCCTAGACGGTTGTCGTTCGCGTCTATCTCGCACGAGGTGTTCCAGTAAGTGAACTTGCCTTGTGTAATTAGTCGTTCTGTGCCTGTGCTCACCTGGTACTGAACCTTTCCTCATTTGCGAGCCTGGTTCCGGTTAAGGAAAAACTAAAAAACTCGACAGAAGAGTCGGACCCGGGCTCTTTCGCTTTCTTAGCCGAGGTGTCGTTCACTGACATTGTGAATCCCTCGTCCAAGTCCGAGTCGCACATGTGTTGTGGAGCAATGCGTGCTCTCGAGATGAACGACCTTGTCACATGTGTGCCTGAGCCCATCGGGTACTGAACCATTTCTCTCTTCGAGCATGTTTCCGATATAGGAAAGTTTGACAATTGAGTTGGGCCAGGGCTGCCTTCGTTGTCCCGTTTGTGCCGGAGCCCATCGAGTACGGAACTCTTTCCGCGAGCATGTTTCTGGTTTAAGAAAGGTCGACATTAGAGTTGGGTAAGGTTGCTTTCTCTGTCGAGCGCCCACGACTGGGTCTGATTCTCTGCACAAACAGCACCAGTAACTAGAAGCTTGTCTCGAGTTAACATAGCATGTAATTCCAATTTTCCTTTCTATTTGCACTTGGCGCTGTGCTGCCTTTCATTGTACTCCGTATGTTATCTTTTCGCCTCTTTCGATGCATCTACATTTTTATGTCGTTTTCATTGGCTTCCCATCCAATGCTGGGACCGGACTGACTAGTGTCACTGTGTGTCGTAAGTGCCGCTGCATATGTTGACGCAGTGGTGTCAGAGATAGTGGTGTCAGTGGTTCTTTTGCAGTAATTCTCTTTCCATCTCCTGCCTCCACATTCACGGATACAATTCCCAAAATGTTTAGCCAGAATCAGCACGATTATCTGTATTTCTGCTTCCAAGGTGCACCACGAGGAGTTATTTTTGAGATCTTGGTTATCTGTTAACCCTGGGTACGCCAGAGCAGTGTGGTACCATTTGCACCCCCGTCACACCATGCCATGGATTCCCTCACACTATGAATAGGAAATTTGTGTTATTCTTACAAAATGTAATATCAAGCCATCTCAAACGTTTTTCAAATTTCCATCAATTGAGAGTCATACAAAAAACATTATCAATCTTTAGTTATTCCGATTCAGGTTTACAACATCAAACAGAACAAACTCATTCAAAACATAAGTCATCTCCGACTTATCCAAGAAAACTACACTAGCACTGCAATTGATGTGACCTCAGTGTGACATTACCAACAGTGAAAAATTAGACAAATCGGCGAAAGTTTCAAGACACGTTAAAGTGTCAGGGAAGCAAATGCGCTGTTAAAACAATATATACAATTTATTGGAAAGAATTCATCGGAAAATACATATATGAATGTCAAGTGAGCAAAATAACATCAGCAAATTGAACAGAAACGAACTAGTCCAAATTGTTTGATTTAAAAAGGGCACTAACACAAGATCATATATTGCAGTATAATCCCAACTTTGCTGTTCATACACAGAAAGACAATCGAACGCATCTGAAAATTAAAGTGTGGGGGACCAACAATGCCGCTAATCAGAAAACTATATACATATCCAATATCTGACTTGTTGTACATTCATTGATTGTTGTATAGACTTGTTGTATATTCATTGATCGATTAGAAAGTCACGATGACAAACGTATGCCTCTAATTTTTCTAGTACAATAAATTTACATTGGTTAAACAAAACCTATTTCTTGTGATGATGTTCGCTTCTTTCACTAACGGACGTTAGTCCAAATTGTTCATAATTTCCTTTAACCATTCAAAATAATGGAGTCGGCGGTTCTGGTAATCCAGTCTCCACGATCTCGGATGTAATTATACATTTACATCATTTCAGCGGAAAATATCTTACAAATCCAAATATTTTCAGTGTTCGATTTATTTGCAAGTTCATTTAAATAGATTTTTTATTTTGTTATTTTCACATTCAATATTTTATGTCTTCTTCATCTGTCCCTCACAATTCTCATAATGTTATTCTTTGAACTACCTCGTCGTAAACATCTGTCATCGTTGCGGTTGCTCGTCTGCTTCACTGGATATTCTGGGCGCTTGTTTTTGTTGAATTTAGTTGAATTCCTTGGGTCCAGTTCTGTCTGGGATCTAGATTGCTCTCGCCTTGTAATGGAAATATTATGCAAAGGGAAATAATTTAGTTTTCACCGAGCGAGAAGGAAATATGCGTCTATATCGATACTTGTCCTGGCAGCAAGGGAGACGACTTATTTACATTCAAACAGCATTTCGTCTGTATGCAGCAGAGTTGTGGCACTTACATTAGAGAGTACCAATTCTTTCATGTTCTGTAGTAAACCCTTCAGCCCATACATATACATGTCAAATATATCTTTTTAAATGTCTCATCAAACTATGTAGAATAGGTAGCCGGTATGCGTCCAACTTTAATGGTCACACATCAAATAACCAGAACCTCTAAGAAAATCATGAACTTTCACCTGTAATATTTTGTAATTATGGTACGCCCTGAAGTAACCAAAATAGACTCGTTTTTCTTTATAAGATGCGTTTTTCATTAGGAAAATACTAGCTGTTTAGACATGTCAAACTGCGAACGAGAAGAAGAAGATTAGAAAAACAAAGGTTTCAATCAAATATTCAAAATAATCTGAAAAAACATTTTTGTCTCTTGATAAAAGTATGGTCATCAAAACGTTGAATTTGGTGTGCATATATTATATTCATTCATAGATATTGGTTATATTAGTTCGAAGTTATTACATCCAATAATTTTGATGTCACAAGTGAGATGAAACAGGGCTCTCTACATACAAGAATGTTGTCACAAGTGAGATGAAACAGGGCTCTGTACATCCAAGAATTTTGATGTCACAAGTGAGATGAAACAGGGCTCTGTACATCCAAGAATTTTGATGTCACAAGTGAGATGAAACATGCTTTGTTCTTGCTTCAAAACTCTTGGGAAATTTCTTTGTAGTATTAATGCGTTGAGCGTGCAAGGAACAATATGGCGACGTATTTGTGTGTTCGTCCATCTCAAGTGATGATGACCATTTTTTTACATCCACTTTTGAAAATCCAGTTAGAATTATGTCGATATCAAATAATTCATAGATGGCTAATGAGCCATATTCCAGCTGTAAATGTCCTTGGACAATTCGGGCATGGAATAACCATTGTATACGGATTTTGGTCTATTCATGACTTTCTAGTTACTCTCCACTGTTGAGCTGCTGCATTACTCTTCACAAGATGATATGCAAGCAATTGCGTCTTGTGGTCTCACCAATGGCCTACTAGACAAACCACCCATGCAACAGAAACCTTAGTAGATTACATGCCATTATATTGAGGTTATCTTCTTATAGAAGATTAATAGCACGTCATCTATACAATTATGCTTCTCGTGCTTTTATTTTGTTGTTGCAATGTGTTTCATGTTTTGTTATTTAAATATATGTATGCACTCTCTGAGGTTGGGAAGGAGCCAGAGATATACTGTGCAGCACTGAGGAGAAGGAAACTGACAGCACTGTTTTTTCCTATGGCTGAGGCCCATCATAGAGACAGAGTGACTCAGGACGTGACAATCCTTTTAACATGAACATTTGGTTGCATGCCTGGAGCAATAGAGAAGTTCGGCATAACCAGTAGTCAATTGGTGGCGGGGAATGCGCAAAATGAACCTTATCTTGACTGCTGTGGCTCGGTGTGTAAGAAGCCTTTTGGATCCCTAAAACCCCTGCTTCTTCATATCTACGGGTTTGGGTTACCAGTTTCGTCCTAAATAGGATATGTTACCATTTTGTCTTGTGTATATTCATGTCGTTTTGCGTTTCTTTGTCTGTATACATATGTCATTTTGCGGTTTCCCTATGTGTTTTCATGTTGTTTTGCTTTTCTCTGTATATAATAATATTCCGTTTTGCTTTTCTGTGTATATTCGTATTTTGTTTTGCTTTTCTCTGTTTATATTCATAATTCATTTGACTTTTCATTTAGCAAACGAAAGAAGAAGAAACTTTTAATTGAGATTCATCAGCTTTTCTTTCATCTGCGCGCACAACGGCGTTAGTTCTGTGACAGTCTCTTCCTTCATCTGCGCGCACAACAGCGTTAGTTGTGTGACAGTCTCTTCCTTCATCTGCGCGCACAGCGGCGTTAGTTCTGTGAAAGTTTCTTCCTTTATCTGAGTGCACAACGGCGTTAGTTCTGTGACAGTCTCTTCCTTCATCTGAGCGCACAGCGGCGTTAGTTCTGTGAAAGTTTCTTCCTTTATCTGAGTGCACAACGGCGTTAGTTCTGTAAAAGTTTCTTCCTTCATCTGAGTGCACAACGGCGTTAGTTCTGTGGCAGTTTCTTCCTTCATTTGAGTGCACAACGGCGTGAGATCTGCAAATACTTTGGTCCGTTCAGGATATTTTCTGTCGAAAATATAGCTTTTCTTTTGTTTGTCTACGGTATTCTTTCACCTACTTGTAAAAGTTTCTTTTTGCAACATTACGGAATATAGGTAATACCGGCGTGTATTTTCTGTAACCTCTAGTACTCGAAGTCGGGTGTTGGCAGTATCACTCGGATAACCATAATTTCTCAGATTGTTTCTCTTGTTGCAGTATACAATGTTCTAATCTTGATTTTGAATCTCATCATGATCAAATAACTAGGAATACTGTGCGCTAACTTAACAACCACTGCGGCTTCGCTTGTGGACCCAGCACTACCAGTTTATTTCAAATCAGGGGAAACGTGACTTCATCTGAGTATTATAAACTTACAAAATGTATGAGCATAACAGCAAACATTTAGATAAATCTAAATAACCACAGAAAAATAGAGTGAATGAACGACAGAGGAAGATGAAACTGCTTTCTGTATATCAATCTTTGCTCACGAAAAACGGAACGGAGAGAACTGATTGAGTGGAGTAATTTCTTTCTGGACACTGGCGAGTCCATGGGCTGAAATCGAATTTGAGAATAAAACGCTACCATAATTCCCCATTATTTCGCCATTCTCGGAAGGCCGGAGAAATGCATTTGTCGCGCACAGGCAATTTAATAGCAAATCCGAACTTGTTCCTTGTTCTGTCTGAATCTCAAGCGAAATGACGAATGTTGGTTGCAATCAGTATAGAAATAAATTGTTACAATTATAATATAGATATGCTAATGTTACAGTCTGCATACAAATACTTGTCACAACTGTAACCTAACGTGTATGTGTCAATGTTACAGTCTGCATACAAATACTTGTCACAACTGTAACCTAACGTATAAGTGTCAATGTTACAGTCAGCTCACATTGCTACAACTGTCAATAAATCAAGTGTCATGACGAGTGGCGAAGGCGACCATGTTTCTCCATAACTGTCTCTTGTATTGTTAATACGTTCAGTTGCTTTTATCGTTTTGTGCTATTGTGACAACCCATCCAGAAAGTGTAGATCCTCTTTATGTCTTCCTCTGCCTCTTCTCCCCTTGATCTTTCTGGTGGCTACTGAATTCTGAATGTTCAAATTTTATTTTCTCATCACATGCCCTAAAAACCTTAACTGTCAGCTTCCAGCTACTTTCACAACTGTATCTAATGTCAATTTACTAACGTTAGAGTTGCAAATATTTGTAGCTTACAACTGTAACTAATGTCGATGTGGTAGCGTTGAACTCCACAAAAGTATGAGTTTCATATGTATGCAATGTCTGTTTGGCAATGTGGCAGCTCTCTAAGAGAAGAAACTTGGAGTAGGGTAATGAAATTTTGCTAAGAACCGATGTGTGTGTTCGTCCATCACAAGTGATAAAGACCAATTGGTACATCTACTTTTGAAAACTCAGAATTATGTCCTTGATTATGAGTTTGTAAATGGCTAATAAACCCTATTCGAGCTGTAAATGTCCTTGGACATTATGGGCATGGAATGACCCCTGCTGGTGGATTTTGTTCTATCTGTGACTTTCTAACTACTCTCCGCTGTTAGGCTGCTGCATTTCTCGTCTTTTCACAAGATGATGCGCTCTTTATGACTGGAGAACTTCATGTATATCTATTTTCTGTAAGTTTTTCCCCATTTATCTTTGTCTGTTTCAAAGAATTTCTGTGAGGGTCTATCACTTGCTCGCCTCCCCTCAACTCTGCTTTCAAGTAAGGTCTTCATCAAGCTGTCATTTTTTAATATGTCTAAAATATTTTATTTTATTTACATTTTCTGTAATAGTTATACTATATACGAAGTTTCAGAACCTCTTTGTTCATTTTCTTATCTTTCCATGTCGTTCTCCCTATCGTCTATATATCCACATCTCAAAGGCATCTGCTCTGTCTTCTATCTGTCTGTTCATTATCACTGTTTCTAGACATACATTCATGTAAAACAGATGTAGTATTCTATAATTGTCATTTTCAGTTTGTTTGCAGTGTGTTCCAAAATACTAGTAGTTTCTTCATTATTACTTATTTCCTATGTCTAAGCGGTTTCTAACCTTCTGACCAATTGATCTGCGTTTCTTTTAATCTGCTCTTGTTTTCTATGTTTCTTTTACTCTCTCGTTCTTCTATTTCTCGCTGCCTATCACCGTCTCTCTCTCTCTCTCTCTCTCTCTCTCTCATCTTTCGTTTTAGACTAGAAGACGTGTGAAGACAGATATGAGAATAAGAAATATGAGAATACGAAATATGAGAATAAGAAATATGAGAATAAGAAATATGAGAATAAGAAATATGAGAATAAGAAATATGAGAATAAGAAATATGAGAATAAGAAATATGAGAATACGAAATATGAGAATACGAAATATGAGAATAAGAAATATGAGAATAAGAAATATGAGAATACGAAATAGACGAAGTAAAGAGATCATGGCACAGGATAATGACTGCATGAAGAAGTTGTTGGATGTGCTATGAAGAAGTTGTTGGATGTGCTATGAAAAAGTTGTTGGATGTGCTATAATTAGGTTTGTTGTAGAACAATTTAAATAAAATTAGGTTTATTGTAAAACATTACCTAAAAATAGGTTTATTATAGAACAATTACCATAAAATTACGCTTATTATAGAACAATTTCCTAAAAAATGTATTGTATCCATATAAAATTTGATGTATTGTAGAACTATAAATATCTTCCTCTTCTGCGTTCTTTCTCAAACTCCTGCAGACTAGCTGTATTTAGTCTGGATAACGCAATGTAATGTGTCTATACAGCTTTTTGTCCAATATCTGCACCTTTGGGATTGGCCCATACCACTTCATTATGACCTCTGGTCGCTTTTATTATCTGTGGGGCGCGATAATCAACTCTACCCATGAAGCCTCCATTGTAGCCTCTTTCGTGTATGACAGATAATAGTGTCACTATTTATTGCTCCCCTTTCGAACCCGGCAACACAAACTTAAAGCATCGATGGCTAAACCATCGATATAAAAGTTGTATTGTAGAACACTCGATATAAAATTAAGTGTTGTGTAGAACAACCAATATAAAATTAATTGTATTGTAGAACAATCAATATATAAATTAATTGTATTGTAGAAATATATACACGCAGACATATAGACTTCTCTGAATGGCAGACTTCCCTAAATATTACATGACCCTGACAGCCAACAACTTCTGAATATGAGAGAAAGCTCTGAAGAAAACCCTCATTGCACAGAAGAAAAAAGACCTTCCCACTAGCAATCCCCAGGGATCTAAGATCAAGAAATACATACACTATCAGATATATTTAGATATATATATATATGCTCATAATATTTATAGTGTCAAATATCATATTTATGTACAGTAGTATGTATTTTATGGGTTTATGTTTGTTGTGATAGAGAAATATAAATTCTGTAGACTTTGACTTTGACTTTTAAAACTGTGTTCGTTGAAGAAGAAAAAAAAAGATCAGCATCACCATAAAGTGCCGTGTCGACTGCCGTAGGTCGTCATCGATCTCCACATTTATCGATCTCCACTCTATTTCCAGTGTTGTTTTTTTGTAAATCAAGATTGTTGTTGTCTATTTTCTATGCCACGATATCAGAATATCTAACATTTTCTCATGCTGTCATCCTCAGTTTCTCTTGCTTCTATCTTGCCACTTGACCATAGTGCCTATGGTCTCCAGATCTCCCTGTCTCGGTAAACATGTCCACAAAATAACGAATGTCTCTGTCTTATATTATTGAGTAAATCTCGTCACGCTTCAACACCTCGTTAGATTTTCAAGATGTCGATGATACTCTATGCATTCCTCCATATAATGTATGGACAAGTTCGCAAAAATCATTATCATAAAGTGAATAATTACCAGTAGTATATAGTTTGTGTAAAATTTCATTCCAGGACATTATTAATAAAAGCAGCACTTAATTTAAAAAAACTACACACTTTGATTGGCGCTGTCTCATGCGCATGTTCCGTGTCGGCAAATTGGATACTGGGTTTAAAGAAATGAATTGGACTGATGAGTAGTTGATGTAACGCTTGAGTGAATGAATTGTTCTTATCATCAGTGAAATCGAACAAATCGTGCAGATCTAACAAACGGATTAGAAGATGTGCGTGTGTGCGTGTGTGTAGGAATTGAGCTCATCCGTGAACTGTATTTGTCATTGAATGTGCATCCATGAGAAAATGTGAACTGACAACATCACAGATACATAAGAAAACAAGCGGTTCTAACAACTAATGGAAAGATGAAACGCCAAACTGTCGTATTTTTTAGAAATTGTATTATATCAAACGTATCACTCAATTGTCTCAGTTTTCGTGTTTCCCCCTCCCCTACATAATCTTCTTTGTTACTCATGTTCCTCCCCCCTCCACCCTTTCTTTTCTCTACTTAATCTTCTTTGTTATTCATGTTTTTTTTCTTTCATGCAGAGTGTACATCATTTTAACTTGTGTCCACACAGATCGTATTGTGAATTCCGTGGGCGTTTTTATGATTGCTTGTCGAAATACGAGTGTGTGCTATGAGGACCATATTTGTGATTGAATCTATCCATTTGCGCTCCCGTTCCCACCTCTTCCTGGAAGTAGGTTGTCGATACGGCAAACGAATTCTCCCGGATCCAGTTTGGTTTGGCTGCCAGTATTGATGACCGATTGGCTGAGAGGCCCTAGAGAACGTAAGAAAAAAATATGCCGGATGGGAAAGCGGAGTGTATGAGGGTGGAACAAGGGTATGACTAGAAAACAAGCTAAAGGAAAACTAGCAAGGAAACCACGAAACAAATAAAATTGTGTAACGAGTGCCGCATCAATGGTTCTAAAATGTTGGTTATTTTCAAAATGTACTTTAGTATTATTTTTATTTTAAAACACTCAAGTTTATCAGGTTCAATACCACGTTATGCATATCTATGATATTACACGCTCAGTTGCAGTGTGATTAGTATGTTGGTTTCCTACACGGTAGTCGAACATCACATACACATAGATATGAATTATTGTGATATTTTAACGGCTGTATGTCAACTTTTAGGAATTGTCTTCTAACTTTTAATATGTCAACTTTCAGGAAAACAATACCAGAACCACAGTTGTATTATACAAACCAGAAATGGTAACAAAGAACAATAATCATGTAACATGCCATGCATATTGTAACAAGCTAATATCTTCTTCTTCAGCGTTCATTCTCAAACTCCCGCTGGATCTCTCTTGTAGCAGAACAATGGTCCTACTAGATTTCTGACACGATGTACTCCAGAGAATGGAGATGCGTTGTGTCGCCGTTTAATTTGCACCAATGGTCCGACACATCCGTATTCGGCTGGATGGGAATATTAAAGATAACGCTTGAGTTTTTCATCTCTGATAAGGTCAAATTAACTCACATATGTCATTACTGCTGTCGGATGGCTCGGATCGAAACTAATCTAGACATCCAGATACACAACGTTCCCTTTTCTGGACTACATCCTATTAAATGGCAGAAGTTTAACCGTAAACGCAAAATAAAAATTCACCAGAGAAAAACATCAGAGTAAAATCTACCAGATCCTTGCTTTCTGCATCAATCTCGTTGCTATCTGCATCAATCTCGTTGTTATCTGCATCAATCTCGTTGCTATCTGCATCAATCTCGTTGCTATCTGCATCAATCTCGTTGCTATCTGCATCAATCTCGTTGCTATCTGCATCAATCTCGTTGCTATCTGCATCAATCTCGTTGCTATCTGCATCAATCTCGTTGCTATCTGCATCAATCTCGTTGATATCTGCATCAATCTTGTTGCTATCTGCATCAATCTCGTTGCTATCTGCATCAATCTCGTTGCTATCTGCATCAATCTCGTTGCTATCTGCATCAATCTCGTTGCTATCTGCATCAATCTCGTTGCTATCTGCATCAATCTCGTTGATCGTTTAATAATGACATCTTAAACATTTCATTCCATAAGGCCTATACGTATAAATAGTTCTGCGCGCTGGTGCCAAACGCCGTCACTTATCTTTGTTGTTGCCAATGATCATTGGTCATTTTGCGTATACTTTTTGCCATCAACAACTGAAAATCACGCTCAAAGTATAAGTGTAGAAAAGTGATGATGTCTATACTCTGCTACACATGTGACCAATAGTGTCCTGCTACACATGTGACCAATAGTGTCCTGCTACACATGTGATCAATAGTGTCCTGCTACACATGTGATCAATAATGTCCTGCTACACATGTGATCAATAGTGTCCTGCTACAAATGTGACCAATAGTTCCCACTCTACACATGTGATCAATAGTGTCCTGCTACAAATGTGACCAATAGTTCCCACTCTACACATGTGATAAATAGTGTCCTGCTACACATGTGACCTATAGTGTTCTGCAACAATGTGACCAATAGTTCCCACTCTACAAATGTGATCAATAGTGTCCTGCTACACATGTGACCAATAGTTCCCACTCTACAAATGTGATCGATAGTGTCCTGCTACACATGTGACCAATAGTTCCCACTCTACAAATGTGACCAATAGTTCCCACTCTACAAATGTGACCACTAGTGTCCTGCTACAAATGTGACCAATAGTTCCCACTCTACAAATGTGACCAATAGTGTCCTGCTACACATGTGACCAATAGTGTCCTGCTACAAATGTGACCAATAGTTCCCACTCTACAAATGTGACCAATAGTGTACTGCTACACATGTGACCAATAGTGTCCTGCTACACATGTGATCAATAGTGTCCTGCTACACATGTGACCAATAGTGTCCTGCTACACATGTGATCAATAGTGTCCTGCTACACATGTGACCAATAGTTCCCACTCTACACATGTGATCAATAGTGTCCTGCTACAAATGTGACCAATAGTTCCCACTCTACACATGTGATCAATAGTGTCCTGCTACAAATGTGACCAATAGTTCCCACTCTACACATGTGATAAATAGTGTCCTGCTACACATGTGACCTATAGTGTTCTGCAACAATGTGACCAATAGTTCCCACTCTACAAATGTGATCAATAGTGTCCTGCTACACATGTGACCAATAGTTCCCACTCTACAAATGTGATCGATAGTGTCCTGCTACACATGTGACCAATAGTTCCCACTCTACAAATGTGATCGATAGTGTCCTGCTGCACATGTGACCAATAGTTCCCACTCTACAAATGTGACCAATAGTTCCCACTCTACAAATGTGACCAATAGTGTCCTGCTACAAATGTGACCAATAGTTCCCACTCTACAAATGTGACCAATAGTTCCCACTCTACAAATGTGACCAATAGTGTCCTGCTACACATGTGACCAATAGTGTCCTGCTACACATGTGACAATAGTGTCCTGCTACACATGTGATCAATAGTGTCCTGCTACACATGTGACCAATAGTGTCCTGCTACACATGTGACCAATAGTGTCCTGCTACACATGTGACCAATAGTGTCCTGCTACACATGTGACCAATAGTGTCCTGCTACACATGTGACCAATAGTGTTCTGCAACAATGTGACCAATAGTTCCCACTCTACAAATGTGATCAATAGTGTCCTGCTACACATGTGATCAATAGTGTCCTGCTACACATGTGATCAATAGTGTCCTGCTACTAATGTGATCAATAGTGTCCTGCTACAAATGTGACCAATAGTTCCCACTCTACAAATGTGACCAATAGTTCCCACTCTACAAACTTGATCACACGTTTCCTTCTAAAACTTTACCGATGTTGCCCTTCTACAAATGTTACATGTGATACTATTCTACAAATATGACCAATAGTGCACTTATACAAATGGGACCAATGGTGTCCTACAAATGTAACCAATAGATGTGGCCTTTATATGTGAAACCCTTAACGCCATTTACGTTATCATGTGAAACCCTGTGACAAGAAGTGTATAGATGAAACAGATTTAAGACTGCGTGCTTGTTTCTGCTGGCATCTTCATGCCATTTACCACAGAACACCTGATCTTGCCATGCATTTCAATGGCACTGATCATCGTGGTTACCGTGATATTCGGGAAATTTTGCTAACATCTGTAGTAGACAATAAAACTAGGTACGACTTTGAAAATCGCTACTGTAAATTTCAGTTTGGTACCCTTGAACCATTTCGTCCAAGTTCTGATCAATCATTTTTTTTTAGATTTTGGCGAATGTGACATTTATTGTATTGTCGTTTATGGTGTTTTCGGGTATAGTGATTGCATTCAGTTCACATTCACCTTATATTCTTTTCATGCGCGTCTCTGTGATAATACTTGTGAATACGTGGCGTCTCTGTGATAATACTTGTGAATACGTGGCGTCTCTGTGATAATACTTGTGAATACGTGGCGTCTCTGTGATAATACTTGTGAATACGTGGCGTCTCTGTGATAATATTTGTGAATGCATGGCGTCTATGTGATAATACTTGTGAATGCATGGCGTCTCTGTGATAATACTTGTGAATGCATGGCGTCTCTGTGATAATACTTGTGAATGCATGGCGTCTCTGTGATAATACTTGTGAATCTACTTCTTTCCTTCCTCTTTTATCCTTTTCGGGTGTCGAGGGAGATACAATGTTCTTGTTCTCTCTTTTCTGGCAGCTTCAGATAATGTTATTTGGTGTTTGTGTAATGTCTCTTTGATGTTGTCGATCCAGCGTACTCTGGGTCTACCCTTAGCTCTTCTTTCTGCTTCTCCTCTCTTCGTATATGCTTTATAAACTAATGAATCACACGGAATTCTTTCCAGTTGACCAAACCATTGTATCTGTTGGTTTTGTATGTATTGTAGAATTGATATGACACCCATACTTGCGAATACGTACATCATTGTTACTTTGGACGTATCATGGATCACAGCAAAGCAATGCTGCGTACCCTGACAAGGGTCACGGATATCAGGGCCAATGAAGACCAGCTTGAGATGATGAAGAAGTGCAACTGGCTATTACTAATACATCTGATGGCGATCCAGGCCCTGATGAAATCAGGCATAGCTTACTCAAGGACATTGGGAAGAATATGTTCGCTAAGATGACAGACGATTATAATTGAGAGTCTGAAAACAGGAGTAGTACCAGAGGAGTGGTTACATAGATATCTCATACCCAAATCTAGTCAAATATGCTGTTGACATAAAAGGTTATCGCATCATCACACTGCAGAATGTGTACGGTAAGATTCTGGAAAGAATTGCTGCTAGACGCATAACCAGGGAACTAGAGATCAAAGGTGTTCTCCCAAATAACCTAGGTGCATACAGACCAAGAAGAGACACAGTCACAAATGTAGCAGTTCTTGCATGTGAAGTTTATGAAGGGTTTCGGAATAAAAAGAAAAACCTCAAAAATCATAAAGATTGTCTTTTCCATATGTTATTGAGTACGCTCCATTTCGCATTTAACTCTGTCCACACCTCCGCATTAGCTTTCCTGGTAGCCCATGGTATTTTTCTATAGAACCACATCTCTGCTGCCTCTAATTTCCTATTATCATACACACACACATACACACACACACACACACACTGTACTTGATGAGATGATTATATTATAAATATTTAGGGTTTAACACGAGAATAATGAAATATGTCAAGTAAAGAAACATTTTCAGACGATTTTATCAATGATCTTTCATTGTTTAGGAGTAAGGGAAGATAACTAAATATACTTGCTTGCTATGAGGACAAGTCCCTACAATTCGAACTTTCAGTTTTTTTAAAATTTAGTAGTTCATATTGTCCATTCAAATAAAGTTGATTACGTATTCTGCTGGCTGTAGTGGTAGAGGATTTAAGTAAAACAATTAAATACCACGTCTCGCACGAGCTTGGTCGCTGTTTCCGCGCATGGTCTTGATGAATTTTTTCAGATAAATTTTACAACGGCACTGAAACATATCTAACATATCGTACCTAACATATCGAAATAGTTCAAAAGCAGTGTCTTATATGAGATATGCTTCATTCATGAAATGATCATAATCAAGTTTGCTGCAGCGAAATGATAATTTGCAAACCTCGCGTGAACTATTTTAGTTAGCTTGAATCCAGCCAATTTCTATCCTTCTATCCTGTTGAATTAACTGTTGAATCTAGAAACAAAGCTTATTTTTGGGTTCAGAGTTTCTCTAATTTCATTTTCTAATCCGCTGTGTGTATGATGTCATTATGGAAGAAATGAATGTTCCACTCCTCCACGGGAAGTTTCCGTAATTAATCCTTAGACTAAGTTCTTGGCAGCTCTTGTATCTTGTAGCCATTTTATTTACACACTAATTTAGCGTTCAGTGTTCGCAGTAGCCATCTTGTTCACAAGAAGTACTTGAAACTTCTTTCAGTACTATGTACAAAATAGTGTGCACACTCACATGTATGAAACTCTAAAGCACTAAAATTATGCAGTTTGGCGCATTGAACCAATTCTGGTTTCAACCTTATTAATTAAATTCCCTTCGATTGTGACACCTTATATTAGTAGTTCCGTTTGGCTCCCGCAAACGGGATGGGGACCTAGTAGCCTTGTATGTTTTCGCTATACACACGCACACGCGCACTCACACATACAAACACGTTTCTTTTATATATCAAGTGACATGTTCTTTCCAGAGCGTTGTCTTCATCGTGGATACTCTGAACACTTCTCTGTTCCGGGCAAGCAGGCCTGCATTAGCCAAAGACATGTGCATACATTCTTCGATGTCGCTGGTCCATCGTCTTCTTGGTCTTTCTTATTTCTTCCCTTGCCTGGTACTCTGCCCTCTAGAATCATATATATATATAAATAAAACAGACATCCCGGTTCGATCGGCACAGTCCCGATTTTAAATACTGTTCTGGCGTCCCGGTCAGTTGTATTTTTCTCCTGTTTCTGAAAGAACAACCCAACACATATCAACGTATGTAATAATCATACATACTGCCAGAAATTAGAAGTGTGAAGATGTCCTATCTATTTGTCTATAGATCGACGGTAACATGTGATTTTCCCTGGACTTTTTTCGCCACATTGTGTGCTTGTCTCGGTGTCATCCATAAATTATGTCCATATTTTTGTTTTCATTTTTCAACCCTTTCCCTCCCCCGTCAATTTCCGTCAACAATTGTCAAGAATATAAAGAATCTCCCCCGTTTTCCTGCTTAGTTACAACACATTTTTACCATTCCTCCATCCTTTAAAAAAAAAGGTTGAAAAAAGTTTGAAGAACATTATTATTTATTTAAATTCTAGCGCAGCAGTGGGGAGGAGGAAACTGACAGCACTGTTTTTCCTATGGCTGAGGTCCATCATAGAGGCACACTGACTCAGGACGTGATGATCCTTTTGACTTGAACATTTGGTTGCATGCCTGGAGCAATAGAGAAGTTCGGCATAACCAGTAGTCAATTGGTGGCGGGGAATGAGCACAGTGAACCCTATCTTGGCTGTTGTGGCTCGGAGCAGTTCATAGGTTGAAACCCTCCTTCCTAGTAGTGTGATAGTTTTTCGCTGGCTCTGGCCCGGGGTGGGACGAAAATCCACAGACTCCCCAGCAATATAATGCCAGTACAAAACATACTAATTACAAACGAGATCGGACGTCGCCTCGGTTATCAAGGTCCGCGGCAGGCAGTGGGTAACCAGGCTGCTCTGTCTGAGAAATTAACTACTGGAACGCATCCAAAACATCAGCACAAACACAGACATGCACAATACACAACACAGCAACAACACCTGCACAAGCACCAAAACATTAAACCCAGAAAACCTCGGAGGGAGAACCAGCAGAGCCAAGATTTTCATAAAACAAAGTCTTCACTTAATATTCTACAACTGAACATCTGTGGAATAAGAAACAAAACATTAGAGCTCGCTAATTTACTACATGCTCATAAGATACATGTGGCCCTCTTACAGGAGACTATACACAAAGACACTGACCCATATCTGTCAGGATATACCAGCTATGCCTGTAAGTGTACCAACTGCCGTGGCATAATTACTTATATCAGGAATGACATTCAGGGACAAGTCACCCAACTAACAGCCAATCCCACAGACATGCAGAAGGTGACCATCTGGCACACTGGAGGAAAATACACAATCTACAACATATACAGCCCACCTCAGACAACATGCAATTTACTGGAAATCCATACAACACAATTTATCAAAACAATACTTGCTGGTGACTTTAATGGTCACTCACCCCATTGGGGTTACCAGAACCACAATAAGACAGGAAGATATATAGAAGAACTCTGTGAAACAACAAACATGTCTGTCCTTCAAGATGCAAAGTCTGTACCAACACTTTTGCACAGGAGCCATCTATCTCTCAGTCGACCTGACTTGACTATCTGTTCATCTGATATAATAGACGCTTGCTCCCTAGAAATACTTGATGACATTGGAAGTGACCACAGACCAATCCTCACCACCATAACTACACCCAACAAAGCATATTTCAAACAGAAAACTCGCTGGAATTTTGGCAAGGCAGATTGGAAACTATTCCAAGAAACATCTGATTTCCTGCTGGGTAAAATCAAAAGCAATGACATAGAAACAGTTACTGCAGAGGTGACAAAAGCTATCCTCAATTCAGCATCACAAAGCATCCCAAGGGGCAGTAGGAAATCATACAAACCATTCTACAACAAAGAAATGCAAGCTGGAATCCTTGATAGAAAAAAAGCAAGAGAAGTCCTTGAGATCTCACATTCACAAGAAGCAAAAATCCTGTACAATAAAACAGGTGCCATAGTAAAACTAATAGTGAAGAAGGCCAAACATGATATATGGGCAAAAACATGTGCAAATTTAGATCTAAGGAAAAATGGCATAAAGGCCTGGAGGCTGATCAATAATTTGTCTGGGAAAAGAAGAAGAACAAACGATAAACCTGTGATAGATGGAAACAGAACAATCACCACAGATCAGAAAAAGGCAGAACACTTTAACCACTTTTTTGCCAGTGTGAACAGAGTAGGGAAGCTGTCCGAGGCTGACAAGAAGCGTCTGTACCTACTGAAGCAGCAAGAAAAAGTCCAAACATCTGGCTCAACCATATTTGATGATGACTTCAGTATGCAGGAACTCCTACAAGGGCTGAAGAAACTAAAGCCAAGAAAGTCTCCTGGACCAGATAAAATTTATAATGAAATGTTAACACACATGAGCACATCAGGGAAAGAAGTACTCCTTAAACTAATAAATATGACCTGGAGAAATGGAAAACTGCCTAAACATTGGAGAAATGCTCACATCTTTCCCATCCTGAAAAGTAACAAACCTCCAGATGAACCCAAAAGCTACCGCCCCATATCCCTAACATCATGTCTTGGGAAATTAGCAGAAAGAATGGTTAACGCACGACTTTACTGGTTCCTCGAGAGCTCAAACATCCTCTGCCATGAACAGGCTGGCTTCAGAAAAGGCAGTTGCACAGAAGACCAACTATTTAGGTTGACACAGAAAATCCATAATGGATTCCAGGAAAACAAACACAATGTAGCCATCTTCGTTGAATTACAACGGGCTTATGATCGAGTATGGAGAAAGGGTCTTTTGATGAAGATGATTGAGATGGGAATTAGTGGAAAGCTATACAACTGGATAAAATACTTCCTCATTGACAGAACAATCCAGACAAAGATAAATGATGTAATTTCATCTAAAGAAGTTCTAGAGGAAGGCTTACCACAGGGTTCTGCTTTAAGCTGCACCCTCTTTCTCATTTACATCAATGACCTTACCATACATATCAAAGCTGAAAAAGCCCTCTATGCTGATGACTTAACAATATGGCAGAGCCATGAGAATGTTGAAAGTGCTGCCAAAATACTAAATGGAGATTTTAAAAGACTACATGAATACAGTCAAACATGGAAGCTAAAAATAAACTGTGAGAAAACTGTCTATACCATCTTTACCAAGAGTCATAAGGTAGCCAAAGAAAATATCAGTCTATGGTTGGATACACAGAAATTGCCAAGAGAAGAACATCCCACATATCTTGGAATCACGCTTGATCGGCAGCTCACCCACAAGAAGCATGTAAAAAATATCAAAAATAAAGCACTCAAACGGTTACAACTACTGAAAAGACTCGCTGGCACATCTTGGGGATCAGACAAGGATACCCTTAGAGGACTATACCTTGGTTAAATACGTTCTGCTTTAGAATACAACAGTGCACTCCTCACAACATGTTCCACAACATGTAGAATCCCTAGACAGAGTGCAGAACAATGCCCTACGTCTTATTAGTGGAGCAATGAGATCTACACCGACAGCTGCATGTGAAATACATACGAATATAGAACCCCTTGAGATGCGGAGAGATATGGCTGCAATGGAGACTTATGAAAGAAGCAAAAGAATGAACAAAGACCACCCAAATAAACAACTTGTAGAAAACTGGGAACCATACCACAGAATAAAACAAAAGTCAGTCCTGAGCCATGTCAATGAAATAAAAGACAGACATCACCTTCCAGACAAGAGACAAAGACTGCAAAGAGTAGAAAAATGTTTACCACCACACACAGGCTTTAAATTGCCAGAAATCAAAACACAGTTAAGAGATAATGCAACGAAACGTTCCGACCCAGTAAGTCTTATGAAGGCAACACAGAAAACAATAGACACCTACCCAGAACAATGGATTCATGTCTATACTGATGGGTCTGCCTTCAAAGCCATCATCAAAGCAGGTTATGGTGTCTATATAGAATATCCAGACAAAACATCTGATGAGTTGTTTGATGCCTGTGGGGAGATATGTTCTAACTATGAAGCTGAAATAACAGCACTAGAAATTGCCTTGTACCACCTGAAGACCATATTTGATGCCTTCCCATCAAAAGTCCAAAACATTGTTATTTTTACAGACTCTATGTCTGCTCTCCAAGCATTGGAATGTGATGGACATTCTAAACCCGAGCTAGCTGAAATATACCACCATGCAAACCAGCTGCTCACATCTTATGATGTCAACATTGTTATGCAGTGGATTCCTGGCCACTCAAACACACCTGGTAATGATAAGGCAGACAGACTAGCAAAGAGGGGAGCAAAACAAGAACAGCCTTATACAGAAACAACAATGCACACAGTTAAAATGATTCTGAAATCTGTGAACAAAGAAAATTGGATGAACAGATGGGCCATGGGAAACACTGGGAGGGAAATCTATAAATATATGACCAGCCCAAATCCTAAAGACAATATCAACCTCCTGGAAAGAAAAGACCAGAGTATCATATTCCGACTGCGCACACAACATGTACAACTTAACAATCACCTGAACAGAATACAACCACAACACACTCCAGGGTGCCGGCTGTGCACTCATCCATATGAAACTGTTGACCACCACCTTTTTGAATGTCCAGCGCTGGATGACATCAGGAAAATGCTTCTCCCTCCAGGGCCAGATAAATGGAACACATTATATGGAACAAAACAACAACTCACAAACACATGCATATATCACACAATGGCATTGGGTCAAAGGGCATGAGCAACCAACCAACCAACCAACCATTTAAATTCTACAATAACAAACAAAAACATTTTAATTTGCATAAATATACTCGTAACTCCAATAGCGGCAATTGATGGCAAGATGAAATGATTCGTATAGTCTACATTAACAAAAATATCTCCCAATTCGTATGTAGCAGATAATTAAGGCAAATAAAAGAGCCATATAACAGATCTCCTGTCTAGATTCTGCTGAAAATCTAGTAGGACCATTGTTCTGTTACAAGACAGATCCAGTGGGAGTTTATATACACAGTGCTATTTTTCTGGGGATACGCAAGGATACTCCACATCCCCACTTTTTTCTTTCCTCATGACTATTATTTTATCTCAGTTCTGTTCATCAGTTTGTAATGTTCCCACACCCCCCCCCCCCCCCACACTCACACACAATAATTTCTCGAGGAAAAAATACTAATAGCCCACATGAAAGGCATAATAGTCTACATATTGTGTTTTATTTTCAATCCGTTTTGTCTCTAATTTTCAACTAACCAGGCCATTAGTGTAGAAATAATGTGTAAAGATCTCAAGTTGATCGATGCCCAAAATTGTTTGAACAAAAGATTGTTGCCCATTTCAAAACACAACTGGTTATCTAGTTTCCCTGTAGTGTTTACTTCATAGACTATAGCAAGGCCTTTGACAGAGTCCAACATGAAAAATTAATCAAATGTCTCCAAGAAATAGGCATCAATGAAAAATACATCATATTGATTCTTCTTCTTCTTTCTGCCTCATGTACCTTTCGGTGTTGAGGGGAGAGTGATTGTACGGTCTTTTGTCCTTCTATTTGCCTCTTCTGCTGTTATATTTCCGGGTGTCTCTAATACACTATCTATCCACCTTTTACGAGGACGTCCAATAGGTCGCCTGTTTTCGTATCGTTTGTTAAATGTTTTTTTTGGATAATACTTTCATATTGATTAGAAATATATATTGGGAACAGACTGCACCAATAAGGTGTGAAAACGGCTACTTTTAACATATAGAAGGAATGCCATAAACATTGTGTGTATGCTTACAGATTTAGAATTCACCAGTACTTCACTATATTGTATTTTATCCCACCAATGGACGCGTGTGTTTGCGTCTGTGGATCTCACCAATGGCTTGCTAGACATACCACCCATGCAACATAAAACCTTAGTGGATGACATGCCGTTATATTGAGGTTATCTTCTTAGAGAAGCTTCATAGCACGCCATCTATACAATTATGCTTTTATTTTGTTGTTGAAAAGTGTTTCATATTTATCTGAATATATATGAATACACCCTTTGTGGTTGGGAGGGAGCCAGAGATGTACTGTGCAGCACTGAGGAGGAGGAAACTGACAGCACTGTTTTTTCCTATGGCTGAAACCCATCATATAGGCACGGTGACTCAGGACGTGACAATCCTTTTGACTTGAACATTTGTTTGCATGCCTGGAGCAATAGAGAAGTTCGGCATTACCATTAGTCAATTGGTGGCGGGGAATGAGCACAGTGAACCCTATCTTGGCTAAAGTGCCTAGGAGCAGTGCGTAGGTTGAAATCTACCTTCCTGGAAGTGTGATAGTTATTCTCTGGCTCTGTCCCGGGGTGGGCCGAAAATCCACAGACTTCCCAGCAATATAATGCCATTTAATGGCATTAGGTCAAAGGGCATAAGCCCATGGACAGCTGGATCAACAACCAACCATCCCACCAATGGATGTTGACTATCTTACTTAGGCAGAATAAGTGGAAATGGTTGAGTGTTTTAGTGTGTCTGGCATATACTGTCCATGCTTCACATGCATAAAGTAGTGATGATATTCTCTTTTTTCCCCTTCTTCTTTTCGCTTTTTACCCCTTTATGAATAGCAGCGTCAGGGGTAGAAGAGTTCTTTGGAGGTAGCCTTTTTGTGTGCTTCATATATGTTTGTTTTCGCTCTTTTATTTCTGTAAATCATCGTTTGCAAGGTCTGCCTTTGGCTTTATATCCATCGTGTCTATAGTGATGAATTTTGTGGGGCACTGTCTGATGGTAGTCTGGAATCAAGTGAACACTTAATCTTCTTAGTCATAGACTTAACATTCTGATTTAATCCAGCATTGACATTGTATTTCTTTAGTCTTTTGACAGCACAAGACAAAAGAAATATAGTGACAACAGAAATGACATGTCTACGAAGAATACTCGGATTGTCATTTAGAGATAGAATTAGGAACGATAACATCAGACAGATAACCAAAACAATACCAGTATTGGAAAACATCAAAAGACAACAGATCAAGTGGTTTTCATATGCTTCCAGACTACCAACAGATAGCATGTCCAAATGGCCATGACACATAGACATAACGGTTATAAAGCCAGAGGCAGACCATGTAAAAGATGGATCACAGAAATCAAAGAAGCCATAGGAACAAGCTTACAAACAACACACAAGAAGGCGATCTCTAGAGAACTCTTCCATCCCTGACGCAGCAAGGCAAACAAGGGCCACAGCGTATAGATAGATAGTCTTCTGATGTTTTCGTTTCTGATTCTGTCTCTTATTGTTACTCCAGGGGTTCTACGTTTACAAATCATTTCTGTTGTAGCAAGATTTCTTTTTAATTCTGTTATTAGTCTCCACGTTTTTACATTTGTAGCATAGTGATGTTATGATGATCATTTTATATAGTTTAATTTGATGTTCATTCTCACATATTTGTTTTTGAAAATAAAAGACATCTGCCCCAAGATCCGATATGCTATGTCGCATCTACGTCTGATTTCTTTGGTATTTTTCTCATTCGATGCTATGATGCTTCCAATATAAGTGAATTATGTCACCTGTTTCAGTTGTTGGTCATCAGTAGTGTATGGTGCATGTAATAACCCCCGGGTCAGTTGGTCAGTTGGGTCAGTTGGGTCAGTTCCGGGTCAGTTGGTCAAATCCTGGTCAGTTGGTCAGTTCCTGATCAGTTGGTCAGTTCTGGGTCAGTTGGTCAGTTCCAGGTCAGTTGGTCAGGTCAGTTGGTTAGTTGGGTTTGTCAAGGTCAAGAGACCCGAACAGACCTGTGTAATATTTTACGAACTAGTGGGAGGGATTGTAGGTGGTACCAAGTGGTACCACAACCAATGAATAGTCACCGAAACCGGCCGTACCCGCGCGGTGTGTGTGGGCCCGGAGCGAAACCGGTCGAATCCGGCCGATCCCGCGTGGTGTGTGTACCCGGAGCGGTGCGGAGATATCGGTGGGGCGGGCGGCGAGGTCCCCGACCCAGACAACTGGAAAAGGGGTGGGTGGTAGTGGGGATTTTCCGTTTAGTTTTCGTGATAAAGAAAATGGCTATGGAAAGTTACAATGAATGAGGTCACCATAACCATATCATACGGTGGGGGTCATATATACCGCTGCCATATTTAGCTCTGGTTTATATAGGTCGAAGACATAGCACTGCCGTGTGTGCCACCTGTGTTTAAAATTCAAATTCGACCAGAAAAATACCATAAAACTTTACGATACAAGGTCAATTAGCCATCTGTTGGGGCACGGAAATTTACACCGAATGATGTCAGCATAACCCGGTTATAGTGTCAGGGTCATCCATAACACTACCGTATTTAGATCTGGTTCAAACGGTACGATGACATAACAGAGATGCATACTTTTCCACAAAGAAAATGGATGGAAACTTACAATGAATGAGGTCAGCATAACCAGATCATACGGTGAGGGTCATATATACCTCTACCATATTTAAATTTAGGTCAATTCATTAGAAGGAATAGCACTGACGTGTGAGCCACTCGTGTTTAAAATTCAAATTCCCACCAGCAAAACACCATAAAACTTTACGATATAAGGGCAATTAACCATCTGTTAGGGCACGGAAACTTACACAAAATGTTGTCAGCATAACCCGGTTACGCTGTCGGGGTCATCCATAACACTACTCTATTTAGATCTGGGTCAAACTGTACGATGACATAACACAGATGCATACTTTTCCACAAAGAAAACGGTAATGGAAACTTAGAAAGAATGAGATCAGCATAACCGGATCACGCGATCGGTGTCAGCAATATGAATGGCATATTTAGCGCTGTTTCATTGTGTTGAAGTTCAAATTATGTTCCGAAAAACATTATAAAACATGAGGGTACAAGGTCAATTACCCATCTGTTAGCTCACGGGCTATTTCAATATATGAACATTAGCGTACTTTTCCACAAAGAAAACGATACTGGAATCTTAGCCCGAATGATGTCAGCATAATCCGATCACGCAACCAGTACATGAAAGTGAACACCCTTTATCTAGCTTAGCTGTCTCTGTATATAATCACTATAAGCATGGTTGGTGTCCGAATGTAGGGATTTCGTTTCGTGATCATGCTATATTATTATTAATGATATTAATATACTGATACAAAATCTATTTAATTGTAAATTTAAATTTCAAACATTATTCTACGAAATATTTCCAACTCTATTAAATATTTGTAAACTAGAAACCCAATCCCTGTATACACTCCAGCAATAAACCCCACAGGTAGGACTTAACGACTTAATTACTGGTTCGAGACGAAGAACGCGTATCAATCGATAATCACCAAAGCGTGACGGCTTGACCACGGCATAAAATTGTGGTTAACACCTTCTGTTCTGACAATCGTCGCTCTGACACTTTTATTACGGTAATTTTGCATAATTGTAAATCTGACTCTGCAACAAGCTTTAGCAATGTGTTATGAGTGTTCTCAAACTCCTTAAGTCTTTGTACATATATAGTTAAATATACCTTGCTGTAAGAGTTAGAAATTGTACCAAATTAATACAATTTCATTATTACAGTCCCTCAACATATATATATATATATATATATATATATATATATATATATATATATATATATATATATATATATATATATATATATATATATATATATATATATATATATATATATATATATATATATATATATATATATATATATATATATATAATGTTGGTGTTTCTTTCCATTCTTCCTAGCTTCCCAACTTCAGCCTTTTCTTTGTTTATCTTCATGTTAAAGGTTTGGTATGTTTGATGTAATCTGGGTGTTTATCTTTGTATGTGTTCTTATGACACTGGTACTAGTGGTTGGTCGGCTGCGAAGCGCAATTCGTTTGAGTTATCTCTTATATTGTTTTCTTCAGTTGTTTTTTGTTGCTTTGGTGATGTGATCTAAGTATGTTATATATAGATGCACGCACACACACACACACACACACACACATACTTACGGATATTTTCAAAGCTCTGTAGCGTGTTTAAATCTTTACAAAAGAAACATTTGACATCTATGTACATTCTCAAACTCCCCCTTACAGTTGAGTGATTCCAAGATGTTATAAAACACTGTTCTGGTTTCCACACAATTGGAGTTATTAATAAACAAGCTTTTTTTAATGTCAAATTTTAAATAAAGGAGCGCATTAATCATAATTTGAATAATGGTTAGTACTAATGTTCTGGATGCTCTGTAAACGCAATGAATCACAAGAAATGCGTGGTCTTTATTCAGGGACTCTAAATGGCAGCATATAACACCTGTTCAAACTAATTACGTGTCATGGTCGG